>CANSGD010000332.1:0-164744 GCA_947645195.1 Patellifolia procumbens
TGGATTACGAGCTATTACTTTTAATTTGTTTAATTTAGTTGTGTATTCGATTTATTTCGGCTTCGAATAATATGGAAAAATCATAGTTCGGACAATAATAGTTGCAAAAATTACTTTGTAACAAAATATACAAAAGAATAATACATTAAAATAAAATACAATTTTAATGAAGTCAAAATCATATTTTAGGCTAAAACTTAATAGATGATTTTAGGTAGAGTTTAATAATTAAGACAAAAATTTAATCTCCAACAAAAGACACTTAACTACAGATAGATATTGATTTTATCATCTTCGAATACACAAATTGGGTTTAGCTATCATAAGATCATGATTTGAACACTCAGTTTACATTTTTAAAAATTTTCCATTAAATAAGTTTTAATAAATACACATGTCAAGTAAACTATTGTTAAATGGACACATGCCATAGTCACAACATGGGTTTTACTATCATAGGATCAAGATGGTTTGATCACACTCCATTTTTTTTTTTTTTGAGATTGTAGGGGAGATGAAATGTTCTAGCCTATGATTCACATATTTTTTTTAGCAATATTAAGCCAAATAATTAGCATATGATACCGCTAACTGAAAAATAAGAGATTTCGCATATATAATCTTTTAGATCTTAAAAACTATAAGTAGTAATCATAACCTATCTGTATGCTAATGTATTTCTTTATTTAGGGTTAAACCATTTCTTTATTTTACTAAAAGCATTTAGTTTAAATTAACATATTTTGCACGGGCATAAATCTAAGATATATGGAATGATTCTTATAGTAAGAAGATATATAATTCTATGGAGATTTTAATCACTTAGATTGCTTACACTATATTATGGGATAATATAAGCCTATATCATAAAAATAAGCGACGATTGCTTACTATAGTACATTCGTTAAATGTGACAGAAATTAGTGGTATTATTTTATTCAGAAGAAAATATATGGGCATAAATTATAAGAGTAGATGTGATACGATTTAGTGGACGAGCTAATAAAATATGATAGTGGTGGGCCATGTTTTTTAAAAAAAGAGTAAGTGTGAGCATTAACAGAAGTATAAAGAGTATAAGGAAAAGAGTAGTCTGGGACGAAGCGGAGTCATATATATATAATCTAATTAATTACCAATTTTTTTAAAAAGGAATACGGGAAGATACTAATAAAACATTACTCTCTTTAGTCTCTAATGTTTATCCACTTATTATTCCTACAAAAGATCAAGGCAAAGTGAAGAAAGACTATACAAGTGAATCCTTTTTTGTTTATTTAAATAGAGGAGGTGACGTGATAGTTAGAAAGTATATAATTATACAGGCCTAAGAAATGGAGTAAAGTTGTGTGAAAAAAGAACAAATCTTTGTTATTTTAGGAATAAAGTAGTGGATACAATTTAAGAGAAGACTTGCTTAAAAGATAATAGAACTTTAGAGAATACAAGAAGTATATATAATATTACGAAAAATTATAATAAAAATATATCGAAAAAATAGAGAACGGGAATAAATGGAAAGATACTACTATATGAAAATCAAATTTTTTTAAAACAAAATTTTGAAAAACTATACATGGGAAAATACTAAAAAACCAATACTTTGGAAAAAAAATATAGATAGAGGAAATAATAGGGGGAGATACTAATAATATAATTGATATTAAAATCAAAATTTATTGATACAAAATTTCGAAAATAAATATAGGAAAAAAATGGGAAGAGTCTAATAAATATATGAAAATATTGCATTGCTTATAAAAATTCAAAAAGAAAATATAGGGAAGAATAAGGAAAGAACTAATAAAATATATTATAGAAAAATCATATTTTTCAACAAAATTTAAGAAAAATATGGGAAAGAAGATGAGAAGATATTATATAATAAATCATTATTTAAAAAAAATAGGGGGAAAGATTGTTTCAAATAATATAATGATCTAACCTATAAACTATATTCTATGAATAATAGGTTTATAAAAGAAAATTACCAAAAAACATTATATGAGAAGATATTACTAATGTTCAGTAAGAACTGAACTGAACTGAACCAACCTGAAACTGAACCGAATTGAAGTGAATTGGACTAAACTGAACAAAAATAATTTGGGAGAAATATGCCCTAAGTATTAATAAGTTCTGAAAATTTTAGGGTAAGTACTACTCCCTCCGTTTTTATTGGGGAATAGGGACACTTTGACATTTGTTACTATTCGCAATTTACACCTTTATCACCTTTTTTTATATAGGAATACTTTTATCACCTTGTATTATCTATAAGTGAGAAAACATAATGTGGGCTCTTGTTTGATCCACAATTCTATAGCTTTTGTAATAGCCTTCATTTTAAGCGCCTTTAGTTTATGATAATTTTATTCTATTAGAGTGATTATGAGATTATAAGTTTTGTGAATTGATTTCAAGAAATATGAAATTAATAGAAAGAAAGGATATTATGAATTATGTTATTATTGTTGTTAGTATGCTAAATTATATTTAGTGTATTGGAAATTTTTAATTAGTTTTTGCCAAGCCAAATTCCTCACTACAAGTTTTGTTAAAGGGAACTTATCTCATTATTGTTCTTAGGACAATTCTTTCACAATGCCTACAATAAAATTGAAGCCACCATAATTAGTTAAATCTTGGCCTTTTATTTTGTTGGGCTTATGTTGTCCGTTCGTTTAGTATAGTTAATAACCTCCTAAAAAAGTTTTTAAACAAAAAAAGGAAATAAAATAAACTACTACTGTAAGTGCACTGCCATTATCATCTTCTTCGTATACTCCATTTTTTCATCAGATCTTCTTTGATTGTTGAATCCCTTGGATGTACTTAATTTGCAATGGGGGTACCTTTATCACTTGTATTGGTAATTTCGTGCAACTTTAGAGTAATATAACTATGTAAGGTATGTTTTATTTTTCTAATCCTCCATTTTGTCACCATGAATTGAAATATTTTCAAGTTTTGAGAAACAAGATAATAATTCAATAAATGAAGAAAAATAGATATTTTATCAAGATATCGGACGCAAAAGAAAAAAAGAAGGGAGTAAGGATCATAGCAAACGGAGAAAGAAAAGGAAGGAGATGAACCTGGTTTTATTTTTTAAGAAAATATTAGTTCTTTTAGAACTTATTATAATCGACGGATAAGATTTATCTATCAAAATAGGGGCTAAGATTTAAACAACTATAATAGCTACAAATTTATTGTAGCCACGGAAAAACCTTCCATTGTTCTTAAGGCTTATAGGATATACTTAATAATAAAATTAACAATTAAAGACTCCCCATACCCCCAACCCCATTTCACTCCGCCTTCTTCTCCTTCTGCTTCTCACTCCTTCCTTTGGCTGCGTCTGCAAATCCACGACCACCACCGTCACTGGCGCCGGCTAACGGTGCTCATTTGAGTTTCCTATGTGTTGAGTTCTTTATGGGTTGCTTGAACCTCTTCTTGTTCTCTTCCAGCCATTGATGAAGACCCAAATTAGAGTCTAGGTAATTAATTGATCACTTCATTCCTTTTAGACAATTTCATTCTTGCATGTAGTTCATTTGATGGTTAGTTGCAATTCAGATTTTATCTGGATATGAAAAACCTTTGCGAACTCAATATGTTCAGTAAGAAAATCCAATTCAATATTATTGGTCTTGTCTAGCATATATTCTGAAGAATATTCATTGGTTTCTAATTGAAAGAATTATCAAATTTCATTGGGTAGTCTCAAGTCAATTTGATAATAGGACTAACAAATTATCTTGGATATATAAAATAGTGTTGCTTACCAATTATTTGTAAATTGATAGCACTTCGCATACTAATTTCGTTTTCTTTGCCGAAGTTGTAAATTAGTTTTGTCTAAGTTTTGGGTTTACTTAACTATGTTAATGTGATTTTAAGTAAGTGCTCAGTTTTCAAAAAAGAGCTTATGTAAGTAAGTTGATTAATGTAGGATTTAAGAATTGAATTATAAGTTGTTCTTACGAAGAACATGGTAATGTCAAGTGATGTTTACATTAGTAAGGTTAACGTGATGAGGTATTTTAAGTTAGGGTATTAACAAAAGGGCTTATGTAAAGAGAGTTCAATCAATCAAGTCGTTTCTAAAGTTCAATGAGATGGTTATTAAATATGGTTGTTTTTGAGTTTCGAGTATTCCGTTGTGGTTAAGGTTATCAGGAGATGGCGTTGATGGAATTTCGATTAGCGGTTAAGGTACACATTGTCCCTCCATTTTCTATTATAAAAAGTTTGTGGTGTATTTTATTATGATAAGAGTATTATATGGAACAAATATATATATATATATATATATATATAGGGCTGGATCCATTGAAAACAGTTAAAATAAAAAACTGAAAACAGAAGACCAACCGTCCACATCCACTAATGCAGCTCTGACGGCGGAGATTTCTTCTCTTCATTAAACACTCTCCTCCCACATTATCTCCTGTTCTCTGGTTCTCTTAAATGGGCCTCTGCCTCAAATTACATCTTCCTCATTAGATTACTTTGCAATCACCCTCAAGATTTAAACTGCAATATGCATCTGCTAAGAAAATATTGATGATGTTTAATTCCTTCGTCTATTTTATTAGTTTATAGTATTGCAGATTTTCTTCTCCACGGTGTAGTTGTAATTTTGCAGATTATGGCCTCCATAGCCATTGGAATTCAGAGATTTATCAATCGTAATAGTATTTGCAATAAGTAAATATAGATCAAACTGAGACAAATTGCTATCAGGTAAGTTCTATGAATTTCGCTTTTTTCTTTTTAAAACCCTAAATTTTCAGCGTTTATAGCCGTGTAGTCCAATGAAAGAAATTGCTTTTAGCTGCAAAAACTAATTTGGTTGAATGAAACAAATTATGCCCACAAATTTACTGAAAATAGAATGTTAGACTTGTTAGTGAAGCAAAATGCTTTTTGGTTCCTGTGATTTAGCTTGCCACTTAATTGAGTCTAATTTGTTAGTCAACACTTAATAATCTTTGTTTTTATGTCTCTGCTCTATGTTTTTGATTGGGTGGCTATAACTTATGGTTTTTTGAAGTTAGGGGGAAAACATGATGATTATTTTGATCTTAGTATCAGCAATCTTATAATGGTCGATTATATTATTTACATACGGTTAATGTTTTGGATCTTACTTATGATTTACTTGTGAATTATTGAGGCTGTATTTATCGGTACCCTTCTATTTCATAAATGTAACCCTTTTTTTTGTAAATGTATCCTATTTTAATTTGTATCATGTGGCTGCTATGATTTATCAGATTAGATACATAGAAACAATAGAGTGGGGATCATGGCATTTCTGGAGCATAACATTTTCTGTTCTGCTGCTGCCATGCTTTTTGTGGTGGTGCTGCTTGTCGTCCGTGCTGCTGCTGCCACCGATGTTGTTGATGCTGCTACGATGTTGCTGCTGCTGCGATGCTGCTGTTGCTGCTATTCTGCTGCCGTCGATGATGTTGCTGCCCGTGCTACTGCTGCTGCCATGTTGTTGTTGCTGCGATGATAATGTTGTTGGTGCTGCTGCTGCCATGCTGTGATTTTGTCGTACTGCCTTTATTATTTAACTAGCATCAGACCCTGAAATGTTCTTAGTCTTTACAAAGTAGTAAAATACATGAATATCTCTTTACTTTGCACTTTATCATTGCATAATTAGTTAAGCTAATTAATGAGAATTAGGTGTAAATGGATACCGATCTGATCCGATCCGGATAGTCGGATAACAAAAACATATCCGATTCGGTCCGGATAATCCGGTTATCCGACTTCTGGATCGGATAACCGTATTATCCGGTTTTATAAAATTTCTTATTTTTTGCTTGAGTTCACTGTTCACCTTCGCACAACCTTTTTACACTTGGTGTTTTTTGCTAACCTTGTAGAAAAGGACCAAAGACCCATTGAATTGGCAGAAAAAAATGAAGACGACGAAGGATTGTGGTGCTGAGTTGAGAGTAAAGAGAGTCATGTTTAAGGTTAATAGATTATTGATGGAAGAAAAGAGTGGAAACTGCAAATGAGCAACAACACAAGTGTGTTTGCTTTTATGAGTGTGATTGGCTTTGTTAAATAAGTTGAGATTGGAAGATTGAAGAAGTGGGTAGAAGACTAGAAGTAGAGGTAATTCAAAGAACTGAGCACTTTTTGCTGCCTGAAAAACGGAGGGCATTGCAGTTAAAGTGTAAATTTCAGGGTGCTGAGTTGTGTGAGGAGACCGATGAGTATGCTCTTGGCTTCACTCAGGAAGGTGCCGACGAAGCCACGGCGGCTGCACTCGTGAAGGTGGCGAAGTGGTGAACGGGCGCTAAACAACAAGCAGACTAACAGGGAGTTAGGTTAAACTTGTAAAAAGGTTTGAAGAGTTAGAGTCTTGGACTAGCGCGAATAACTGAATAGGGAACAAAATAAAAGAGTTTTTTTTATAAGGCAAATCGGATTTTCGTATTGTCTGAATTTCCAAAATACCCATCTGGATCCGATTCGATTATCCGTTTTTCAAACCGGATATTCCGATCCGAATTATCCGAATTTGAAAACCGGATCGGATATCCGGAATTCTTGGTCAGATATCGGATTTTTCGGATCGGATTTATTTGCACACCCTAGGTGAGAATTATAGGCCTTGTGTTTTTTGTCTTAAATGTACCCCTTTTTCGAAATACAGACCTATGTATTTCACGTTCTTATTGGCTGGAAGAATCACACGATCCTTCTGATTGTTGTTATGTAATGACGGTTATTATAAATCTTTATTTCTAACCTATTAGCTCAATTGAAGAGCATTGCAGTGTAGTACTGGGGATATAGAGGTCGAACATTTTGCGTTACATCTTGCATATACCTTTTTCATTTCTAAATGTACCCAAATTTTGGCTGGTTTGGCGTAAAGAGAAATATTATAGTCTTTGAAATTGGCTTCATTGTAACCCATCGTCTAATTGTTGCTGAAATTTTCGCCATTTTGTATTTGTGTTGGGGGAGAGAAAAACAAATGATCAGATTGTATCTTTTCATAAGACAAACTAGATTTACTTTAAATGTACCCCTTTTTACTTGATTGTACCTATTTTTGCTTGCCTATAACTTGAATTTAGGTTTTTGTGTTGAAAGCAGTTTTCCTTGGTGTCCGCAATGTGTGAAGAGACCCTGCTGCATTGTCTTTTCAACTGCCAATATGCTCATGAGTTGTGTACTGATTGTGAATGTGAAGTACCATGCCAACTTTAAGTTATATGAGTATGCAGGACCTGCTAGCAAGTTGGAGTATTGCCAGTTGGTTAGTCTACTAGCTTTGTGGCATTTTGGGGGCAAGAAAGAAAAATGTTACATTTATTAAAAAGTTTTACATTTAATTAAAAAGGATTACATTTAATATAAATATGAACCTATGTAGGATTCAAACGTTCTTCCAGTTGAGCTAATAGGTTTACATTAGCAATTACTAATTCATCAAGAAAGGAAACTACAAGATACGGTGATATATAACTATATAAGCACTCATGGTATATCTTCTTAAATGAAACTTCATCAAAAACCAGTATATCAGCAGAAGAAATAAGATTCACATGTCACATTTTCAGGCCAAAAAAAGCTTTAATGTAAATGTAAGAAGCTATAAATATATCAAAGTTCTGACATGATAAGTGGCCATTATGTTATGGACCACTATGTCCAAAATAAAATGACAAGTTCAACAGTGGACAAGTTTGGTGCAAAAGGGAGATGATGGATGTTTCTAAGACCAGGCAGCAGACTCTCAGTGGTTCACAATGTGGTTATACCTACTTCACATGCAATGTATGGCGGCAGTCAGTCATCTGATAGTAATGAGGGTTAGGCTAGTATTATTAGATGAGAGGGAGACATGAACAACTACCTAAATGATATTGTGATATTATATATATACTTTATGAAACACACATGATGGACATTGCTTTGGTTGAAGCTGGAGGAGTGCTTTCAGCAAGTTTTTGGCAATTGGATCAACTTTACAAACCATGGAATCAGCACTAGAAGTATAAATGAACGAACCTCGTGGAGCAAATGAGACAGCAGCAACCCCCAACACAAATGAAAAGACCAATCCAGAACTTAATCACATGTCTTGCTGCAAGGATCTATTTGCATATGTAATATTAGGCAGTTCAAAGAAAGACTAAAACCTGATTGTCTTTCAATAACATCAAAAAGAACAAGGGCCGAAAGATTATCTCGATAAATTTCAAAGTTTAAACAAGTTGTAGTATAAGCACACACAAGAACTATCAGGAATAAATTTTGTTTGAGTTAGCGCTCGTGTGGGGCCCCTACTTGCTTTTCCCAAACATCCCACACATCACCTATGGAATGGTGCCTTGGTTTCTGTTTATTAACTCCTTCTCTTCATGTTTATTGAGCTGAGTACTTGGTTGGCTTTTGTGGTTGGAGATCAAGCTTGGGTTTGGGTTTACATCACACACACGCGCGCGCCGCCAGCCCGGATCGGGCCGGGCTGGGCCTGGGACCTGGTTCTAGGAAGAGCTGAGCTGGAGCTTATCTTTTGGACCCGAGCCCAACTGTGTGTAACGTGTAACATAACACTGAAACGTTTTTAAACGTTACAGTGTTAATGGCCTTTATTGTCGCCCCTGATTTCCTCCCTCTGTTTATTACCTTTCCTTATTTGGCCTGATTCTTTACTATAAAATCAGTCCACTGCTACCTCAGTTTGGTATCCGAAAAATCACTTTCTTCTTCTTCTTCTTCTTCTAAACACTGGGTACGTGCATCGACGAAACAAGATCTTTCTCTATTAGTGGTGACTTAGAAAGGTCGCTGTGTTAACAAATTCCAGCTTTTCCGGCCAGTTGCGATTACCATCATAGTCGTCTGTACTCTTTTTCAAGTCAGTGGTCTTCGACCGCGACACAGCCTTGAATTTAGTCTTTGTTCAGTCATTGTAATCAGTCATTTTCTAACAATTTGAAAGCAATTAGTTTAATTTGCAATGGCTGATTTTTCAAGCAAATCCGTGTCTCATCTGTCCAAGCTCGAATCTCTTGACGAAACAACTACAAACGTTGGTCTTCGAAACTGCTGATGTTCTTTGAGCAATTGGACATTGACTACGTCCTTTTCAAGGACTGTCCCACTGCGCTTACTACTACAGGTGACCATCCTCTTCTCCTTCTGCTACTGAAATTAAGAAGAAAGAGGACGAAATTGAAAAATATGTAAAGATAATAAACTGTCCGTTTCCACCTCCTTAATCTGATGATCAATAATCTGTATGATTTGTTTATGGTTCATAAAAGTTCAAAACTGATTTGGGAGGCCCTTGAGAAAAAATATGGGGCTGATGATGCTGGAAAACAGAAATATGTTGTTGGCAAGTGGCTGGCTTTCCGCATGGTTGATGATAAGCCAGTCATGATCAAGTTCATGAGTTCGAAAATTCTGTGCTGATGTTCTTAATGAGGACATGAAAATATGTGAAGTATTTCAAGCTAATGTTTTACTAGAAAATTTTCCTTCTTGGAGAGATTTTAGCCACCAAACACAGAAAAGAATTCTGTCTCTTCAGGAATTAATTAGTCATACGAGGATTGAAGAGGCAAATCGCTTCAAGGACAATCTAGATTCAGTTTCTTGGGCACCACTAAAGCTAACCTGGTGAATCGCTGCTCCATCAGGCTCGATAAGTTTAAGGGTAAAGGAAAAAGGTATTGGTCAATGGAAAGAAGCAAGGCAAATTTAACAAACCGGATAGCAAGATTCAAAAGAAGTTTGTCCTCTGAAGCATGCCTGTGGCAAGCCAGATCATAAGGCTTACCAATGCCCTCAACGCCAAGGTTCTGTGCAAAAACAAGGACCTCAGGCCAACCTTGGCTGAATCAAACGATATTATCGCTGCTGCGGTTGTTGAAGCAAATCTGATCGAGAACAGTACTGATTGGATTCTGGACACTGCTCAAGACATTCGTGCAAACAAGGAGCTGCTCCATGATTTTCAGGATGCTTCGAAGGCGAGTAAAATTGCGATGGGTACCGCAACTGCTGGAGTACTGGACGAGGAAAGGTCACTCTTAAATCCTACTGAAAAACCCTCTCCTTTCAAATGTGTTATATGTTCCTACCATGCGTCGCAACTTAGTGTCTGGTGCCTTGTTAAACAAAGCTGGTTTGAAAATTGTTTTTGAGGCTGACAAAGTTGTAATGACTCGTGGTGGGGAATTTGTCATAGGGGGCTTATGAGATAGTTTATTTATTCTGAATGTTGCTTCTTCCATTTCTGCTGTTTTAATAAAACTGTTTCTGGTTCTGCGACATGGTCACGTATTTATATAGAGTTTTCTCCTTATTTACAAGCTAATTTGCGTCATTGGAGCTTGGGAGCTATTTTGTGCTAACTATCGTATGTAGTTGTGGTTTCGTGTTTTTAGTATTGAATTGCAGGTTTTATGGAGTTTTCTCCTTATTCCCGAGCCTTTGGAAGCAACCACGGCTTTACGAGATGTTACGAGCACGTAGGATGGCTCACTAGGCTTTATGGATAGTTTAGCAGTCCCAAGACCCCTAAACGTGAAGATTAGAGAGCCAAAGAGTCAAATGACGGTGCATTGATCGGGCAGAAACGGCCCTCGATCGGGCGAGTTATTATGATCGGGTACGAAAGTTGCGGACCCGGCCGGGTAAGGCGTGCCCGATCAGATCGGGCGAGAACACATGTGCCCAGACCCGATCGGGCATCTACCGCCCGATCCCATCGGGTCTAGTGCTGCTAGGTCTTATTGGGACGCCGCGGAGGAGGCGAGCTGTCAGCCGTCGCCAGACCCGATCGGGTGACCATCGCCCGACCCGACTGTGCCGCTTCTCGCCTTATCGTCGCACCCAAGCGGCGAGAGCCCAGAAGTGAAGTTGGGGAAATTTATGCAGGGACCCGACTGGTACTTGTTCGGGCCCGACGGGTCTGGCGCTCTTTATCGCGCTTTTTCACTTTTTGTTCCCGTTTTTAGTGAACTTGAGGGGTATTATAAATACCTTTTCCTCATTATTTAGAGACATCGATCTTTTATTCATCTATTATTCATCTTTCATTAGGTTTTAGACTAGTTTTATTCTACATTGCTCTTAGTTTAATTCAAACACTTTAGATTAATTTAGAGGTGATCACACCTATTTCGATTTCAATAAAAGTTCCTGCTTTCCGTCAATTGGTACTCTTTCTCACTTTATCTCTTTAATTACTTTGATTGCTTAGTTTAATTATTTAATTATTCATGATGCAATTCTCTTAGGGTTTCATATTAGTTTTGTTGTTGCTGATTCGATTATGAGTGAGTAATTCTCTTTCTAAGGTGTTAGATAGGAAAGCCATGTTTATACCATGATTGTGATTTATATTTCTATCAATTTCTAGGGCTTGATTAGGGTGATTGTGATGTGGTTTGTTCTTATTGAGTAATTAATGTCAGTATACAATTTCATTGATTGCTTGTGGTTAATAGTTGTTTGCACAGATCCGTCTTACGACTAGAGGCCTAGGACACATCAGTAGTTCTGATTACGTTAGTGAACATGCGGGCGTATGTTGAACTATGAGCGTTGAGTCTTAACCATAGCTCAACATAGGCTCTAATGCCTGACTCTTGACTTAGGTTTTAATAGTAGTTGACCCTATTTGATTTGTACAAGCATGGTGGACCCACTAATACCCTAGACTTTTATTCCATAGTTTAATCTTCGATTTATTCAGTCTTCCGTAGTCTATTCCTTAGTTTAATTAATTCCTTCCTGATTTCATCTCGAGTAGCTGAATTGGTTGAATATTGATTTAGAAACTCTGTCTCCTGTGATTCGACCTGGTTCCACTGGCTACCTAGTTAGGAGGTCCGTAGGTTTATTTTTGATTAGGTGATACGACTAACACCTATCACTTATATTGCTGAGTCTTTAAATCTTGTGGCATGGTAGATTAAGGCATGTGAATGTTGCTTCCATTAAGAGACTAAGGACCTTAGCTTTAATTCCTAATCTGTCGACTACTGAGTTTTCTAAGTGTCCAGTTTTAGTTGAAGCACCACTAAGAAACCTTGCAAAACTGTGACTCCAGTGACCACACAACTTCTAGAGTTGATTCATACGGATTTAGCTGACTTCCAGAACACTAGGAGTAGAGGAGGAAAATTTGCATATTTCATTTGAAGATGATTTTTCGAGGTACACTAAGATTTACCTTCTCAAAGCCAAAAGTGAGTGTGGGAAGCTTTCATCAAATATAAGGTCAAAGTAGAAAACCAACTTGATAGGAAAATCAAGAGGGTTAGATCTGACAGAGGTAGAGAGTTTGAAAACTTCTCTTTGAATGACCATTGTGAGAAATTGGTATTATTCATGAACTTAGTGCACCTTATGTACCCCAACAGAATGGTATAGCTGAACGGAAAAAGGTCTTTGAAAACATGATGAATGCTACCCAAGCAAGTTCTAAAGTTACCTGATGAAATGGGGGGGAAGCAGTCCTTTCAGCCTGTCATGTTCTTACCAGAGTACCTCACAAAAGGTTAGATAAGCCTCCCTATGAATTATGGAAGGGGTTTACTCCAAACTTGAGCTTCTTGAGAGTGGGGGGTGTCTAGCTAAAGTTAGGCTACCACACTATAAAAAGGTCAAACATTGGACCCAAGACCTTTAATGCAGTATTTATTGGTTATGCTCATGCTGCCTACAGGTTCATGACTTTGAGTGATAGGTCTATTTGTGAGTACAGAGACGCTGAGTTCTTTGAACATGTTTTTCCCTTGAAAAAGGGTGATGTTGCTTCCATGCCTTCATGTTCTTCTCCTACGGTTGTTTTACCTACTAGTGATGTTCCTGCTGATTTGACTTTAAGTAGTACTTCAGTTGATTTGCATGTTAGTAGTTCTGGTGCTATAGATGAACCTAGGAGAAGTAAAAGACCTAGAGTAGCAAAAAGACTTTGGTTCTGAAGTTTTGTCACTGCTTTTCTGTCTGAGAGCTCCTGTATTGACTTGTTGAGTGATGAGGTGGTGTATGCTTTCATGATAGAAGAGGACCCTAAGACTTTTGAGGAAGCAATGAGATCTGTGGATGCTAGTTTTTGGAGAAGAGGCCATTAAGAAGCGAAATAGATTCCATAGTGTCTAATTCCACTTGGGAATTAACTTACTTACCTAAGGGATCAAAGACCCCCGATAGCAAATGGATCTTTAAAAAGAAGTTGAGACCTGATGGGACCATTTGAGAGGTTTAAAGCCAGACTTGTGATTAGGGGCTTCACTCAAAGGAAAGGACTAGATTACTTTGACACTTATTCTCCTGTGACTAAGATAGCCACCATTAGACCCTGTTAGCTCTTGCTGCTATTCATGACTTAGTCATACATCAGATGGATGTTAAGACTGCTTTCTTGAATGGTGACTTAGAGGAGGAGTTATATGTCTCAACCTGAGGGTTTCGTGGGACAAGGTCAAGAAGATAAAGTGTGTTGTTGAGGAAGTCCTTATATGGTCTCAAACAAGCACCAAAACAGTGGGTATGAAAAATTTGACAGTACTATTGTGTCAAATGGCTTCATTGTCAACAACTCTGACTCTTGCGTTTACTCAAAGCTAATAGGATCAGATTGTGTAATCATATGTCTTTATGTGGATGACATGTTGATCTTTGGTAACAATTTAAAGGTGGTCAATGATACTAAACTTTTCTTGGCATCGAAGTTTGAGATGAAGGATTTGGGAGAGGCTGATGTGATTTTAGGAGTGAGACTTAAGAAAACCTCCGGTCGCATCTCCCTTAGTCAGTCTCATTATGTGGAAAAGGTGCTTAAAAAATTTAACTCCTTTGATGTTGCTCCAGTGAGTACACCCTATGACCCTGGTATTCATTTGACTAAGAATTTAGGAGAAAGTGTTTCTCAAAGTGAATATGCGAAAGTCATAGGTAGTTTGATGTACCTCATGAACTGTACTCGACCGACATAGCTTATGCAGTGAGTCGACTGAGTCGGTATACTCATAACCCTAGTAATGAACATTGGAATGCTCTTCATCGTCTTCTTAGATACCTGAAAGGAACAGTTGATCTATGTTTGCACTATTCTAAATTTCCTGCTGTACTTGAAGGATTTTGTGATGCAAACTGGGTTTCAGGTAATGATGAGATTAGTTCAACTAGTGGTTACGTGTTTACTCTTGGTGGTGGTGCTATTTCGTGGAAGCCTTCGAAACAGACTTGTATAGCACGCTCAACCATGGAGTCTGAGTTTATTGCACTCGAGTTGGCAGGGCAAGAAGCTGAGTGGTTGAGAAGCACTTTTGTCTGATATTCCATTATGGGGAGGGCAGGGTGCTCCTGTCTCCCTTCATTGTGATTCTCAAGCAGCCATTGGCGTTGCTAAGAACAGTGTCTACAATGGTAAGAAAAGCACATACGGATCAGACATGGAGTCGTGAAACAACTCCTGAAAAATGGGGTGATTTCTTTGGACTATGTCAGGTCCGAAAGAAATCTTGCTGATCCCTTTTACTAAGGGATTATCTAGGAGAGTTGTCCTAGAGTCGTCGAGGGGGACGGGGCTTAGGCCCATTAGTTGAGAGTTTATGGTGGATACCCGTTTGTGGTCAAACGAAGCCATAGAATCTTAACTTGCACTACATTTCTCATCCCTATGGCGTGTTGGTAGTGCTTTCTAAATCCGTAGCCTGTTTGGTGGTGCTATTGAGACGCACTTTATGGATTTATATTGTGAGGTTGAGCTTTTGCTCTTAATAGTTCCATATCCCTCGGGGTGGTGTTATTGAGGAACACTTAATGGACTACCTACGTAAGTGTGGAGGTTAAGCCGCCTTCTATGAAAGACTGGGCTGTCTTTCTAAAGCACTTATGAGACCCAAGGTGTGCGCATGGCTATAAAGCGCTTGTGTTGTATCGCGGAGACTGCAAGTTCTTAAGGTAGGTATGTGTTGTGGGGGTCTCAACGGAACTCTGGTGAGTTCAAGAGAAATTCACTCACTAGAAAGTAAGTTGTTGCCTCACTCCACTATGTATCAATTCAAATCGAAAGATATTGATGCTTAAGTACCTCCCTTTCCTTACCCAGGAATTTCTTTTGCTTTTCAGAGCCTTTGTGGGGGATTGTTGGAGTTAAGGCTTGCAAAGCCTACTTGTGTTTTTCCCAAACATCCCCATCACCTATGGAAGGGAGCTTGTCTTTGTTTATTAATTCCCTTCCTCTTCATGTTTATTGAGTTGAGTACTTGGTTGGCTTTTGTGGTTGGAGATCAAGCTTGGGTTTGGGCTTGCTATCACACACACACGCGCGCGCGCGCCCCGCCCGGACCGGACGCCCGGACCGGACCGGGCTGGGCTGCGCCTGGGCCTGGGACCTGGGACCTGGGACCTGGGACCTGGGATCTGGGATCTGGGTTCTGGGTTGTGGGTTGTGGGTTCTGGGTTCTGGGAAGAGCTGAGCTGGAGCTTATCTTTTTGGACCCGAGCCCAACTGTGTGTAAGGGTAACATGTAACACTGAAACGTTTTTAAACGTTACAGTGTTAATGGCCTTTATTGTCGCCCTTGATTTCCTCCCTCTGTTTATTACCTTCCTTATTTGGCCTGATTCTTTTACTATAAAATTAGTCCACTGCTACCTCAGTTTGGTATCCGAAAATCACTTCTCTTCTCTTCTTCTTTCTCTCTTCTAAACACTGGGTACGTGCATAAACAGTCTCCAAGATCTTTCTCTGTTAGTGGTGACTTAGAAAGGTCGCTGTGTTAACCTTGGGGAGCTTTCCGGCCAGTTGCGATTACCACCATAGTCGGGCCGTAATTGCTTTCAAGTCAGTGGTCTTCTACCGCGACACAGCCTTGAATTTAGTCTTTGTTCAGTCAATGTAATCAGTCATTTTCTAACAAATTTAAACATAGCTCCTTAACAAAAGCGATCAAAACCAAAACCAGACATCTGGACCACATCTTGAGCAAACTCAATTGTATAACTGCATATAGCAGACAACATAAATAACAAAAACAACCATATCCGAGAAAATGTGGGTTTATATAAGAGTTAGGACGAACTGTTAGTGTGACACCCCGTAATTTCACTAGAAATTTCGCGCGTTAATTTATATGGTTTACATTGTTATTTAAAACTCTAAATATAAATTCGTTTATAAAAAATATATATTCTATTAAATAAATGGTCATATTTGAAGCCGGAAAACATTTCGGTAGATAATATATCGTGCGTTTTAATTTTGTAATATAGTTAGTTATTTATACTAGAAATTTTAGTGTTGTGTGATTTAATTTTCAAGCGTTAATTATATATGTTCGACGATAAATTTATCTACTCTTATATTTTTAAACTTATAATGTCTTTACATTTCATTATATATGTATATATATATATATATCTATATATATTTCAAATCGTGAATAATATATTTACTCGTTTATTTATTTTGTTGGTTGTACTTGTGTCGGTTTTGTTTAAATGAACAATGTGATACTTGTATGAGTATAGTATATAAAATGTGTATGATTAGCAAGTGCATATTTATATTACGTTATTGTTCATAATTTTTAATTATAAATAAAAATATTCGCATATGTTTTATTTATGAGTGTTTATAATTCTTTGATTGTATTACGTACTAGCAAGTTGCGCATACACCATGTTTAACACATGGGGGTCCGAACATTATGGGCATTAGGGGGATAATGTAATGTCTTGGCCAGCTTTGTATTCCTTTGAAACGTTTATGATAATCAAAAGTCATACCCCTTCATTCACCCTCATAAACCACCATCATCATGGCCATTATGTGCCAATTTAAATCCACCTTTAATTACTCTTATTACCTCCCCTTATGCTGAGTTTAAAACTCAGAAAATCAACCCCATTGACACGCCATTCACCAAGGAAAAGAAAGAGAGAAAGTCTCCCCGTTTTCCCTTGCACACCTTCACGAAAATGAACATCGCCTGAGATCTAACCGTTGGATCGTCTTCCAATTTGGACAGAATGTTCTTAACATCTATACCTTTACTTTGACCGAATGAATTTTTAATCTGATCTTTATATCACCTGAATTCGTGATCGGAAAACCACTGACTGTTTTAGAGGACCCTAAAATCGTTTAAAAGGGGAATACTTTGTTTAATGGAGGAGAAGTCTTCAAGGGAGAAGAAGGTTTTGATGATCCGCACGTTTTCTAGGCTATTATATTATGTTTTGCAGCAATCCTCTTGAAGATCGAGGTAACTAGCGTTTTTTTATCACGTTAGGAAATGAGAAGTAACCTTAGGTTGTTAGAATTATCGTTAGAGAATTTAGTATCATGTTAGGATGAACTTAGAAGATTGTATTTGTACTACTCTTGTTAAAATCATGTTAGGCTAAGTTTTTACTTGAATTCATATATCTAATGTTCCCTTATTCTACCGTTGTTATTGTATTGTTGAAATGACTTGATTGTAAATGAATGGAAACTTTGAATTTTGATTTATGTGAATGATTTGGGAATTTGAGAAACTTATGATTTTTGATGCTAAGCAATTCATTTTGTATGGTGATTGGTTGGTTTTGACTTGTGATGATTTTATATGATGTTCAATGCCTTGAGGTTTTGTCAAAAAACCCACGAAGCTATGTGGTCGCGGCCCGTGACCCAGTTCACTGTCCGCGAACAGATTGGCCAGCCTATTTTCAAATGGTCATATCTCACTCGTTTGTTAACGGAATTGAGCTTGTGACCAGTCGTTGGAAAGCTAACAAGCTAAATTTTAATGTCCCATTATAATTTTCTAAAAATATTATCTGTGCTGAGTGTTAGGTCTGTTTAAAGTTGTTGTTGTGTGCATTCTGTGCATAGTTAGCTTACAACATGATTCCGTGTTTCGTAAATGACTTTGGTAGTATTGTGGAGTATTCTAAGGCATGTTTGGAAGTTTAATTTTAGTACTTGTTACCATTTATTAATTCTTATGCCAAGTTTGAGTTGTCGACGTCGTAATGTTTGGGGAAGAATAACATTGCCCTTAGCATCACTTCGCCAAGAGTTATGTACGGAGAGTATTGTGACTTGAACATAATTTACTTCGTAGCCAAACTCAGATAACGTTTTGATGTTTTGTATGCCTTTTGTTCTATTTGTAGTATACTTTGATTAGTTTACCGTATCAATTTGGGATTTGTGAACTTCGATGATTTTGAGGATGTGATGATTTTAATGATTTTAATAGTTTAAATGATTTTCAATGATTTTGACGGTTTTAATGGTTTTAATGATTTTTGATAACTTTGATGATTTTAATGACTTTGATGGATGTAATTGTTTTGACGAATTTGATGATTTGCTGAATTTGACGAATTTGATGAATTTGACGAATTTGATGATTTGAAGTATATTATTTTGTCTTTGAATTTGAAGTTTGATTTTTGATTGAGTTGAGTAGCCTAAGGGACGGTGTCCCGAAGGTAACGAACATGCACTCCGAGGGGTCAGGGGACATCACGTTGGGTGTTACCCTACATTGGAGATACCTAGGACTTGTTGTCGTCCGAGAGGTCGGGAGATACTGCGTGTATTGTCCCGCATCGGGAGTTTGGCAATTCTTAGACACAGACGGTAGGGAACGTAACCCATAGGCCATTCTGGAGGTTGCGACCTGACATTTCTTGAGGAGGTGGGCTGCGGGTCACTAGCGTTCGCTCTCTCTATGTTAAATTGTTTATTTTCAAATTGTTGGTGTTTTTGTGATCCCTTTGATGTTGGTCTTTCGAAATTCTTTATTTTAAACATCTAAAGCATCCTTCTTAGTACTTTACGTTAAAGTTTGACGTTTGTTGCAATGTGTACTTTGCCTTCTTTTGTTGCTATTTGTGTTGTCTTGTCTTTGACGTTTGTTCTAACTTCATTTAAGTTTACTATTTGTTTCCTAAATTGTGCTGGGAGAACTGCTAGTTACTCCCCACTGATTGTGGAATTTTTGTTAATATATATTGCAGATGACGATGCTGTTTAGAGTTGTTACAATATGGATCGGGGTTGTGCGTTTACCCGTGTAAGCAAGAAGGTTGTGCTAGTCATAGTGGACGAGCATTATGAGTCTGAGATTAGGACTAGTTTTCTAGTTGGTCTCAAGTAGTTTACCTTTGTTAGTTTGAATGTTAGTTTTAGAGTTGATCTTTTGGATTTTGGTTTTATATTTCGAATTTGGTTAAGTTTCGAGATTATGGATAGTTATGGTTATGGATTTGGCTTGTTTAGTTAGAGATGAGGGTATGAGACCTCATTCCTCTTTATATATATATGATTTGGAGTTTCGATTACTATTATGGGACTCGTTGTTTATTTTAGTTTTAATTTTACCCCATAGAGTGACATTCTCGTCTCGGTGGTATTTCTGCTACCACTGATTTGATCGTTGTTACATTTATTTAAGTTAAAGCTTGGTTGGTAAAAGACGGGGTGTTACAGTTAGTAGGGAGGAAGTGCTTGGAAGACTAGACCATGTATGGTTAAGGTGCCTACATTTTTTTAATTTGCTTGTTGGTTGATATGTTTCCAGCTTGAGATTTAACAGTGTATTGCGTGTTTCTGTGCTGATTTTCTAAATTCCCAAGGTTAATTATTTAGACTAGAAATCAACAAGGGCTAGAGAAACAGCTAATTAAACAGGAAGTCAAAACCCCTAACTGCATTACATTTATGCTGCACACGAATTGACATTCTGACAGTGCCCAAGTATATAGGTAATGTTGGATGAGCAATGCACATTGCATATCCAGAAAGAAACTACTTAATAGTACAAAAAGATTAGCTCCAACAAAAAAACAAGCACACAAAGAAATTAGGACGGAGATACTTCCATAGGAAATAGGTGACTATTTATCAAAGCGTACAAATTAACGACATTTGGTGCAGAAGAATGACTAGCGATTAGAGTTCCTTCTCTACGGCCACCAAGCAGCACAATATGGATTAATGAGGTTTTTCTCGGCAAGTTCAGACCAACACAGAGAGCTATATCTAAAGCTATCTGTACCATATCACATTACTACTCTTTTTCGCACCTATTTACAAAATTCTTTGATACCAAGGAGCAGAAAGAGAAGTCAGACAAAGTATCTTTTACTTTCAGTTACCTTACTTAAAATTAAGTGGATATATATCAAGGAACATCTCTACCTAAAGAAAATGGATATATTTACGCCCATAAAACCTAGCAGAAGCTGCTTCACGCGAGACAAGCCAAGTAGCGGCGAATATTATAATTATTTAAGCTATGTAGGGTTTAACCTACATCCTTTAGTTTGTGCTATTGCACTTGCACCAATTGAGCTAATAGGTTTACATGAATAATATAATACATCAAAATATGAGACTATAGCTTCTAAGTAGAAATACCACAAAGTCCCTCTAAGTGTAAATTCATGATTCACTAACCAAACAGGCCCATCTTTTAACATAATGCATCCCTTTTTTTAACTAAAAGTACCCATTTTCCAACTAAATATATCCCTTTTCTTACTAGTTATAACTATTTTTCAACAAAAATTTCCAATATTCAACTATATGTATCCCCTTTTGAACTAATTGTAGTCCTTTTCCATAAAAGTCAATGTGAACTCATGATTCATTAACTTGAAGCATTGCATGATTATAACATTAAAGGAAAATAGGAAAGCTACAATTTTGATGATAACCATGTATATAGAAGTAGTACTTTAGCAACATAATGTATCAACTATTCTACCAAAAGTTCCCATTTTTCAACGAAATGTACATCTTTCTGACTAAAACATGAAAATTGAAAAGTGAAAATTTGCAAATTAAGAATCTTACACTTCCACACAAAGCAAGAATTGAGGGCAAGAATTCAGTCTACTTCTGTATATTAGAATCAAACAATTTTAATAGCCAAAAAAATCAACAAGGCATGACTCAAAGTAACCCTTTTTGATCTAAATGTAGTCTTTTACAATCATATTCTGAAAGTAAGATTTAGTTGTTTTTTTTGCGGGTAAGCATAAGTAAAAGAAGTCGTCGAAAGATCAAAGGTCATCTCATTAACATAATCAAAATATAAGAGTTGTATAACCACAAGCACCAACAACACCATTGTTAAAAGGGGAATTTGATTAACAAAATCAATTATTACGTTTGGAATAGTCAAATAATATACTTTTAAAGGTTGGAGATGTTCATGATGGAGAAGTATTGGAGAAATAGGGCCCAGTTTTGATTGCCATTGTAGATTAAAACAACATTGATAATTACCTTAAGCACCGAGATGGATTAAGCTCATAATCAAATAATGCATTCTTGAATCTAAATGCCGACAAAAAAGACCAATTTATCCATGTCCAATATGGTCATCCTTTCTATCAATCAATCACAGGCATTATGGTAACAAAATTACAGGCTAAAATTAAGCAAATTAAAGCTCAAATGCTTTTCACAAAATCAAATTCACACCAAAAGTGTTCAATCTTGATATGAAATCAAAATTTACTAAAAGGGAGAAGTAAACTCACCTCAACCTTGTCTTTCAGCTGTTTTTGGATAACATTGAGTCATTCAGCAGCTTAAAGCCAAGCAAATACTAGTACATCAATTAAAAAAGGAACAAAGATTCAATTTACATATTAATTTCAGGTTTAGGCTTCTTCAAAAGCTCATATCCAAAACGTGTAAAAAATGAACACAATCTCCACGCATAAGACCTAGCTAAACGAAATTAAAAAATAAGCCAAAATCATGAACGAAAACGAATTAGAGAAAAAGAAACTAGAACAAAACTGTAGCTTATGGATGAAAATCAATGGAAACCTTCAAATTTTACTGGAAAAAGGAAAAAGGGGAGCAGGACTAAGAAAAATCTGGAAAGTGTGCAAATTGGAGACAAAGATGAACTGCTTACCTTAGATTGAGTGAAATCGAATCCTTAAAGATTTGCACAGAGAAAAACGAAGAGAAATCGATAGAAATTTCGATCTGGAATTCGATGTTCTTTGACTGAGAAGCGAGCAAGACAATGAGAGGAGATGGCTTAGACCAGGGAAAAGTCAGGAGGAACAAATGAGGAAGAGAGAGAGAGCACAAGATGTTTTTTGTTTTTCAAAACTCACGCGTGAATTCAGTCCGTCCGATTACGCTATAGCCAATCTAACGGCCCAGAACTCTTGTTTTCAGTTTTCAAATTAGGAGGTAGTTTTCACCGGATCCATTCCCCTATATATATATATATATATATATATATATATATATATATATATATATATATATATATATGTTGAACATTCGATTTAAAACTTCTGTAGATGAAAAAAAGGGTTTTGAGATATGTTAAAAGTCTATATATGGACTTGGTTGACTGAAATATTCTCACGAGATATATGTTTCGATGTACTCGGTATATAAAGTGGCTTTATCCAACTAAGATATGCAAGGTATGGTTTGGGATTGAGATGGATTCCTTTAATGATCGCTCGACTTGTTTAATAGAAGTATGTATGAAACTCCTTTGAAACTTCAGTGGATTTGAGTATGATTAGTTGTGTTTCATGAAATTATTTGGATGTGTGGGTATCTGATAAGAGGTTTTTAGTGTGTCGTTAAGGCACTAAGAACCGCTTAGCAAACACAATTTATAAACCTAACGAGCAACTACTAAGCACGTAGTAACGGCAAGTCAAGGGTCGAACCACAAGGAAATCGGGATTGACTATAGTCCACTAAGTCCAAAACTACCTAAGTGAAGGGTTTTTAGGGGTTTAAGATTGAGTAAGTTATCAACTAATTAACTAGCTAATGAATACCGACTAATAAACAAATAGGAGGATTAATATGATAAGGAAAACACTAGAGTTCGGGCTACTCGTATGAACGTGAGCTAGACAACGATAATCGACACTATGGTGATTCACAACGGAGTCAATACAAGGTTAAGTTCCCCTCTAATATACTTGAGTCCTCTCTCGAACAGTCCTCAAGAGTAATCGATTAATCAACCAACCAAATCCTCTTTCGAATGGTCTTTGGTCCGTTGATTAATAAATTCATTAAGTTCGGAAAACCCCTAATTAAAGGATCCCCTTAATTCCTACCCAATCCCTTGGTCTAGAAATCAAGTCAAAACATGGGAATGACAAAAGGGATTAGCGTTCGATTAAGAACAATAAAAACCCTACGCGCCCTAGTATAAACGTGATCAAGATCTATCCTAGGGTGTCAAAACACCACATTCAATGCATAGACAAACAATTGAATCATAAAAAGCATAGATAATCTACATTAATCCCTTAATTCATACATTCGCCCAAACCCTAGATAATGAACTACTCACTAACCATGGATTCTAAGCAATTAAGATTCAATAAATTAAACATCATAGACAAAGCAATAAGATTAAAGAAAAGAGATAGAAAAGAAATTACTTGAATTAATTGATGAATTCGACCTTCAATAATGAAACAAAGGAGTAAACTAGTGTTTGAGAGAGTTTTAGGGATAAGAGAGAGTTAATTAGAAACTAAGTATGAAGTAATGTTGAGTCTAAGCTAAAAAAACTAATTAAAAGCGTTATTAAACTAAGACGGAGAAAACGGGTCAACACCCGAAGTCAGGTCACCACGGTCGTGGTGAAATCACCACGACCGTGGCCCCTGACTTTCATAGGATCAGTTTCCAATCTTCGACAGTCTGTTTTGCTCGCTACAGGTCCCCACGACCGTGGTGACCTGCTGGTCAGCGGACAGCTCAACTTCGAACGATCATATCTCTCTCGTCTCTTATCGGAATTGGGCACATGACCAGTCGTCGGAAAGCTATCGAAACGAGCTAACACATCCCACCAAAATCACCTCAATCCGATTTACGGATCAAACGTTATGTCCATTTGAAGTTCAACAGTCCACAACTAATCTTCCAATGATCATATATGACTTCAAAAACCTGTTAGTTAGTCTGAAAATCATCCAAAACAACTAAATGAGTAGTGAAGCAACCATCTAGCTCAAAGTAATCAAAACCATGCAATGCAAGACTAAAATGCTCTAAATCTATATGCATCGACACTAAAAATGCAGCATGGATAGGCACAATAAAGTACTTATCAAACTCCCCCAAGCTAGTCCAATTGCTTGTCCTCAAGCGAACAAACGATAGACATAGGGAAAGAGTTCTATGACCCCTAACAATGATACGCATGCCAAGATGAATAATGTAGACCTTCAAACCTTTCCAACATCGAATGCAAAACACTATCAAGCCTCAAAGTTTATAGCACAAGAAAAAGCAACCAATCTTACCACAAGTTCTCCCCCAAGCTTGGCTCAGTCATATAGATAGTAGCTCTCACTTTAGTCGTGCGCACTTCTCTCGTGTGTTTAAATAGGTCAAATGAACGCTCAAAGCTCGATTCCGTCGACTATATCCTACCATAAGCTTGCATATCATCTCACTCTCCGTCGCATAAAGACCAAAGTTTGCATCAAGAATCAAGAGGACTTAGTCAAGGTTGTAACGTAGGCTTAGGGTGAGGGTGTGGTAGCATTTGGGATCGTGGTGTTAAAGAGGGGAAAGTGAAACTTCCAACTTAGCACCTTTCTAAAAGCTCAAAACCAACCCTACACAAACTTGAACGCTCTAAACAACCTTTCACAAGCTCTCCTCTTATTTTAGCATCTCAATCTCCCTTATTGCTATTTTTGAACATACCACAAATCCTTTATTCTAAATTTTTTTCTCTTTTTCATTCATTTTTTTTCTATATATATTTTTTTTGCTCTTGTGGATTGTAGTGATTTTAGAGGAAGGGAGAAAATGAGATCTTAAATGAATAGTAAGGAGGCGAACACAAACAATATCCAAACGCAAAGTCGAACACCTACACCAAGTCATTCTCGTAATACCCATCTAAGTAGTTTCACAATCCCCTAGGTAAGGAGATAGGTAATAAGCTAGAGAAGTGGTTAACAAAGAAAACAAGCTTAGGCTCACAGGGGCTTCAAAGAAGGATAAGTAGGTGAGAGTGGCCTTTGGCAATGTAGCTCAAGTAACATGAAAGCCTCAATCACATTCAAGACGCAAATAAGTTAAGCGTATTCGAGGAAAATCAATGCAAGTTCTAGAGAATATTCATCAAGGAAGAGCAACACACAACAAGCAGATAAGACTGAAAAGATGTCAGTCTATAAGGCTATAAACACATGCTCTCACAAAGGGTATAGCTACCAACATCAGTCGAGCCGCACAAGAGGGAGACCAATCATACCACAACCCAACAATTCCTTGGCCTACTAGAGACTATTAAAGCATTTCCTTTTTCAGGTTTTCAGGTCATCAAGAAGAATACATGAGTACCAATGGCGGAGTTCTAACCTAAATGCAGTATATATGCATCCTAAACATGGTACTAAATGCTAATATGCAATCTAAACATAACACTAATATGCAACTAATGCAAATTATATGCATCTAATGCAAACTATATGCAACTAATATATACATTCTCCCCCAAGCTAAACCACACAGTGTCCTCACTGTGAAAAATCTAATGAAAACAATAGCAAGGGAGGGGAAAAATCAAGACTCACTGGTCGGGAGGGGGGTCGGGAACCACGTGAGTCGAGCTTATCCCCTTAAGGTCATCAATCGAGTTCCCAATGACATCTTTATATTTTTGCAATATCTTAATCAATTCTGGTATAGAGATGTCATCAAGAGCCGAGTTAACAATAAGAGGATAAGTACATGCATCATCAAGGAAAAATACTTAAGAGAGGGGGAAGGGTTTTAACTTCACCTTAGGAGGAGGCTTAGAACTCTCCTCTTTATCAATGGAAACGGCAAGGACCTTCACTCCCTCAAAACCTTCCATCTCACTCTCCACATGACCAACCCGACAAACTCTCTCTATCATGGGTCTCTTCAATGTTTTAGAGAACTCAAACAAAACCTTCTCATTAGCTACCTCAACTGTGATTGTATCATTTTTACAATTTATTACGGCGCCCAATGTCTTGAGAGCTTCTCTTCCAAGAATGAGTGGAGTCTCCAGATGTTCCACCATATCCATCACAAAATCACACTGCACCAAGACATGCCCAACTTGTATTGGGACATCCTCCAACTCGCCATACGGGGCTCTCAAAGATCTATCCGCCAATTGAATAGTCTTCCTTGTAGGAAGAAGAGGGAAGTTTAGGCGCTTAGCTATGGATAGAGGCATCAAACTCACACTCGCACCCAAATCGGCCAATGCACCCTTAGGCTCGAGGTCACCTATTTTCACCGGCAAAGTGAAGCTTCCGGGGTCTCTTTGCTTCTTAGGCATATTTCGTTGCACTAGAGCACTTACTTGGTATGACAATTTGATAACCTCGTCTTTAACCTTTCGTTTGTTGGAGAGGATCTCCTTTATGAACTTGGCATAGGCTGGCATTTAAGACATGGCCTCAAGGAATGGAATTTGTATTTGAAAGCCTTTCATAACTTGGAGGAACTTAATGAATTTATCGCTCAACTTCCTCTCCACCAACCTTTGAGGATATGGGACCGGTGGCACATAGGGCTTAGGTGGAGGAGGTATTGAGAATGGGGCTTTGTCACCAACTTGCCTATGATTTTCCTTAACTTCTCTTCCTTTCTCAACATCAACCTCCCTTTCATCTTCCTCAACTTGATTGTCCTTCTCAACCACCTCTACTTCACTTTCTTCACACTCATTAGGCATCTTGGGGCCCTCATAGTTTGTTCCCGACCTCAAATGGATAGCTTTGACTTGATGTAGGTTGGGGTTAGGAATGGGTTGGCTTTGAAGTTGATTTGTGGGGTTAGAGGGGTTTTTCTCGGCCACTTGAGCCAATTGGGTTTCAAGCATTTTGGTGTGAGCTTGTAACTCTTGAAACCTTTGGTCATGGCTTTGAAGAGCTTGGCTTTATAGAGCAAGGGTTTGGGTGATGGTTTGGAGTTGTTGGAGGATTAGGGAGGTAGGGTCGGAGGATGTAGTAGGTTCGGGATTTGGTTTAGGAAATGGTGGGATTTGAGGGGCCTTTTGGAAGTTGGATCTTTGATGAGGGGCTTGGTAAGTGTTAGAGTTTTGAGAGGAGGATCCACCTTGATTATAGCTTTGAGTAAAACCTTGTTGAGGTTGAGTAAAGCCTTATTGAGGTGGATTACAACCTTGTTGAGGTTGGTTGTAGCCTTGGTTGTAGCTTTGTTGAGGTTGTCTCCACCCTCCTTGTTGATTGCTCCTATAACCTTGGTTACCTTGGTACCCCTCTCCTCTACTATTCATTGCCGCCACATGCTGCGACTGAGATCCTCCACAATAAGAGGTATCGTGGTTTGTACCACCACAAATGTCACAAGAGAAAGCATTCACTTGTGAGGGACTAGATTATCCAAGGGTGATCTTCGAGAGCTTCTTGTCAAGTTGATCCATCTTTGCTTGAATTTGGTCCATTGGGTCCAACTCAAATTTTCCACCCTTCTTCTGTTAAGCACCTCTCCTTCTTCCACCCCATGAGTAATTCTTGATCACTTCTTCTATGGTGGCCTCTAATTGGTCTTGCGGGATCTTAGAAAGTTGACCTCCCGCTCCAGCATCAAGATTAGCACGTGACATAGGATCGAGGCCATCATAGAAGAACCTCATCAGTAGGTTTTGATTGAACTCGTGGTGAGGACACGAACGAGTCAATTCCCTAAACCTTTCCCAAGCCTCCGCAAGTGTCTCATCACTATCCTGCTCAAAAGTAGAGATTTGCCTCCTAATCTCTGCAGTCTTTGACTCTGGGAAATACTTCTTCAGGAAGGCCAATGTAACCTGCTCCCATGTAGTGAGGGAGTTAGCAGGCAACCTCTTGAGCCAAGTCTTTGCCTTTCCGGAAAGAGAAGACCGGAAGAGATGCATCTTGATGTAGTCTGGAGCGACATCATTTGTTGTTATCATAGCACAAATCTCCAGAAATCGATCAAGATGATCAAGTGGATCTTCATCCGACCCTCCACAAAATTGTTCTGCTTTCACCATCCGTGTAAACTGAGGGTGAATGCTGAAATTTGAAGTGGTTGTGGGGAGTCGAATTCCACCCTGTAAAACATAGGACCCCGGATTCCCGAAATCCCTGAAAAGTTGTCCATTTTCCTCACCCATGTCTGCTTCACTTTCACTTGTAGAACTTGAGATTGGTGAAGCTGGCGCAGAACTCTAAGTCAACTGTTCCAAACCTCCCCGAAGCTTTCGCAAGGTGCGATTGATTTCCGGATCTAAAGGTAAGATGGGTGAACTGTGAGCTCTCCTTCTCATGTCACACAACAAAGCTAAGCAGAGGGTTAGCAAATAACAACATAGTCTAAGCAAAAGAAAAAAATCACTCAAGCAATACTAAACTCAAGTAAACTTCAATCAATAGCACAATTTCCCCGGCAACGGCGCCATTTTGATAAGAGGTTTTTAGTGTGTCGTTAAGGAACTAAGAACCACTTAGCAAACACAATTTATAAACCTGACGAGCAACTACTAAGCACGTAGTAACGGCAAGTCAAGCGTCGAACCACAAGGAAATCGGGATTGACTATAGTCCACTAAGTCCAAAACTACCTAAGTGAAGGGTTTTTAGAGGTTTAAGATTGAGTAAGTTATCGACTAATTAACTAGCTAATGAATACCGACTAATAAACAAATAGGAGGATTAATATGATAAGGAAAACACTAGAGTTCGGGCTACTCGTATGAACGTGGGCTAGACAACGATAATCGACACTGTGGTGATTCACAACGGGGTCAATACAAGGTTAAGTTCCCCTCTAATATACTTGAGTCCTCTCTCGAATAGTCCTCAAGAGTAATCGATTAATCAACCAACCAAATCCTCTTTCGAATGGTCTTTGGTCCGTTGATTAATAAGTTCATCAAGTTCGAAAAACCCCTAATTAAAGGATCCCCTTAATTCCTACCCAATCCCTTGGTCTAGAAATCAAGTCAAAACATGGGACAAAAGGGATTAGAGTTCGATTAAGAACAATAAAAACCCTAAGTGCCCTAGTATAAACGTGATCAAGATCTATCCTAGGGTGTCAAAACACCACATTCAATGCATAGATAAACAATTGAATCATAAAAAGCATAGATAATCTACATTAAGCCCTTAATTCATACTTTCGCCCAAACCCTAGATAATGAACTACTCACTAACCATGGATTCTAAGCAATTAAGATTCAATAAATTAAACATCATAGACAAAGCAATAAGATTAAAGAAAAGAGATAGAAAAGAAATTACTTGAATTAATTGATGAATTCGATCTTCAATAATGAAACAAAGGAGTAAACTAGTGTTTGAGAGAGTTTTAGGGATAAGAGAGAGTTAATTAGAAACTAAGTATGAAGTAATGTCGAGTCTAAGCTAAAAAAACTAATTAAAAGCGTTATTAAACTAAGACGGAGAAAACGGGTCACCACCCGAAGTCAGGTCACCACGACCGTGGCCCCTGACTTTCATAGGATCAGTTTCCAATCTTCGACAGTCTGTTTTGCTCGCTACAGGTCCCCACGACCGTGGTGACCTGCTGGTCAGCGGACAGCTCAACTTCGAACGATCATATCTCTCTCGTCTCTTATCGGAATTGGGCTCATGACCAGTCGTCGGAAAGCTATCGAAACGAGCTAACACCTCCCACTAGAATCACCTAAATCCGATTTACGGATCAAAAGTTATGTCCATTTGAAGTTCAACAGTCCACAACTAATCTACCAATGATCATATATGACTTCAAAAACCTGTTAGTTAGTCCGAAAATCATCCAAAACAACTAAACGAGTAGTGAAGCAACCATCTAGCTCAAAGTAATCAAAACCATGCAATGCAAGACTAAAATGCTCTAAATCTATATGCATCGACACTAAAAATGCAGCATGGATAGGCACAATAAAGTACTTATAAGTATCTGCATATGGATAATTAGATGGAAGCTCTCGATATACTTTTCAACGTAATTGCCTTGTGGGTTCTGAGTTGAACGACTCGTATACTCTATAATGTTATTACCACTACATTTCAAGTAAGCCAAATTAAGTAACAAATGAGATATAATCATTTAAAAGGGTTTAGAATGATCAGTAATAATGGTTACTCCTAATTATTGAAATTCAAGAATACTTAATGATTAAACGCCCTCTGAAGTAGGGATTGCTATATTGATTTCTGAAACACAATTACGACAATTACAGAAGTGGATTACTGGAGGCAACATGGTACATCGGATAGTATCTTATTGGTGTATTGTTTAGGTGCACATTATACAATCTTGGAACATCTTAGGAGATTCTCTTTGAGGAAATGATTTAGAAGATTGGAATTCTATGATTGAAATTGTAATAGGATAAATGAGTTGTTCGATGAGTTTTCGTACATAGATGTATTAGAAAATATAAGAGGAAATTAAGTAGGGCAATTAAGGTTGTAGTTTGGCAATCTAAGAAAGAAAGTGTTGGAGTTTAAACATTGAGACGAGTTTCATGATGATCTAAAGTTGAGACGAGTTTCATGATAATCTAAAGTTGGAACCTCTTCAGAAAACATTGGATGATAGTTACTATCATAACAAATCAAACTAAATGACTAACTAACAAGGTTTATATATAAGTTTTACCTGTGCGGCTGTACAAGGTTCATGAACAAATAAATGTGTTTTATAAAGATGATGAGGAAGTTCTTGAGTTGGAACCTAGGTGAAAAATAAAGTTCCTGAATAGGAATTTCAAGAGACAAGTAGCTTAGTTGCATAAGGTGTAATTAGGTTTCTTATACAAGAAAAAATGATCAATGTATAGTAAGGAATTGAAGTCGTTCCTTTAGTCAAGTACAAAGATGTTTTTTGAGAATAAGGAATTGTTAGCAATGGAAGATTGCTACTTTGAACCCTCTCCAACAGGATCGTATATGGTATGCAAGAGGAACCTTGCTAAATTATTTGTGCACCACTTTTTGGTGAACCGTGATGAATCGAAGAAAGTGCCTCAACCAAAGTAAAATATTGATCGTGTCATAGTACTAATCATCACAGAAACATTAACGGCAAAGTTCTTAGTATTTTTCACGATTGTATTTAATTTTAAAGTCTAACTATATACGTTTATTAGCAATTTTAATTTATGTAATGCAATAATAATGATACTGATAATAATATTAATAAGTTGTTTACTATATGGATTACGGGCTATTACTTTTAATTTGTTTAATTTAGTTGTGTATTCGATTTATGTCGGCTTCGAATAATATGGAGAAATCATAGTTCGGACCATAATAGTTGCAAAAATCACTTTGTAACAAAATATACAAAAATGAATAAAAGATTAAAATGTCCTACAATTTTTAATGAAGTAAAAATCATATTTTAGGCTAAAACTTATTAGATGATTTTAGGTAGAGTTTAATCATGAAGACAAAAATTCAATCTCCAACAAAAGACACTTAACTACATATAGATAATGATTTTATCGTCCTCGAATACACAAATTTGGTTTAGCTATCATAAGATCATGATTTGAACACTCAGATTACATTTTAAAATAAATTTCCATTAAATAATAATAATGTCAAATAAGTTTGGCTAAATACACATGTCAAGTAAACTATTGTTAAATGGACACATGCCATAGTGGACAATATGGGTTTTACTATCATAGGATCAAGATGGTTTGATCACACTCCATTTTTTTTTTTTGAGAAAGGGGAGATGAAATATTCTAGCCTATTATTTTTTACATATTTTATAGAGCAATATTAAGCCAAATAATTAGCATATGATACCGCTAACTGAAAAGAAGAGATTTCGTATGTATAATCTTTTAGATCTTAAAAACTATAAGTAGTAACCATAATTTATCTATATGGTAATGTATTCTTTATTTAGGGTTAAACCATTTCTTTATTATAATAAAAATATTTAGTTTAACTTAACATATTTTGCACGGGCATAAATTTATGATATGGAAAGATTCTTATAGTAAGAAGATATATAATTTATTGAGATTTTAATACACTTAGATTGCTTACACTATATTATGGGATAATATAAGCCTATATTATAAAAATAAGCGATGATTGCTAACTATAGTACATTCGTTAAATGTGACAAAAATTAGTGGTATTATTTTATTCAGAAGGAAATATATGGGCACAAATTCTAAGAGTAGATGTGATAGGAATTAGTGGACGAGCTATTAAAATATGATAGTGGTGGGCCATCTTTTTTTAAAAGAGTAAGTGTGAGTATTAACAAAAGTATAAAGAGTATAAGGAAAAGAGTAGTCTGGGACGAGAGAGTCCTATATATAAAATCTAATTAATTAAGCAAAAAAAAATTAAAAAGGAATATGGGAAGATATTAATAAAATACTACTCTCTTCAGTCTCTAATGTTTATCCACTTATAATTCCTACAAAGATCAAGGCAAAGTGAAGAACGACTATGCAAGTAAATCCTTTTTGTTTATTTAAATAGAGAGGGTGATGTGATAGTTAGAGAGTACACAATTATACAGGCCTAAGACATGGAGTAAAGTTGTGTGAAAAAAGAACAAATCTTTGTCATTTTAGTAATAAAGAAGTGGATACAATTTAAGAGAGAATACTTAAGCGAAAAGATAATAGAACTTTAGAGAATACAAGAAGTATATAATATTACGAAAAAAATAATAATAAAAATAGAGAATGGGAATAAAATGGAAAGATACTAATAAAAGTAGATTACTATATGAAAATAAAAATTTCTAAAACAAAATTTTGAAAAACTATACATGGGAAAATAGTAAAAAACCAATTGTTTGAAAAAAAAAATATAGATAGAGGAAATAACATGGGGAGATACTAATAATTCAATTGATATTAAAATCAAAATTTATTGATACAATTTTTTCGGAAAATAAATATAGGAAAAAGAAAGTCTAATAAAATATATAAAAAATCGCATTGTTTATAAATAAAATTTTCAAAAAGAAAATATAGGGAAGAATAAGGGAAAGAACTAACAAAACATATTATATAAAAATCATATATTTCAACAAAATTTAATAAAAATAAGAGAAAGAAGATGAGAAGATATTATATAATAAATCATTATTTCAAAAAAAATTAAATAGGGGAAAGATTGTTTCACATAATATAAAGATCTAACCTATAAACTATATCCTACGAATAATAGGTTTTTAAAAGCAAATTACAAAAAAACCTTATATGAGAAGATACTAATGAAAATAACATATGAAAGTTTTTTTTTCATAAACATATTTTTAAAAGACGAGATATGGGAAATAATATGGCAAGATACTAATGTAAGATATATTACTATGGAAATTAAAATTTTGCTAAAACAAAAATTTGAAAAAAGAGAATATGGGAAAAAATAATAAAATTGTTTTCTAAAAGTCAAATTTTCAAGGTAACGAATTGCCCATATACATCAATATATTACAAAAACTTATGGTCGAAATTTCTCATCAACTTTAATTTTTATGGAGAACTTTAATGTTTAGTTTTAAGTGGAACACCTTTTCTTTTGTCCTATTATCCCAATAGATACTCTATCGTATTTTATAGTAGATTATATTATTTTATTTAAATTACATAATGATTGTGTAACAACTTTTACGTAAATATTATGTTATTAATCAGTCTTCAATTTGTACTACATGATGATCAATTTTTTTTAGTAAATATACCTTTTATTGTCACAATTTTTTGCCTTCTAATAATCACAACTATTTACCATTAAATATTATAAAATATATTGAACAAACAAACCAATTCCCATGCAATGCACGGGTCTAAAACCTAGTTTTTTTATAAAAAAAACTATTTCTGTATGTTTTAAATGTCACTAACATTATAAATTCTTTGATTCGGTTATGATTAGTTTAGGAATGTAATATCAAATATCTTTCCTATTATGGCAAATAATTCTCTAAGCCAATCAACGAGAAGCGCTTTGATTTATGCACTGATGTCATGATTAATTCCTGATCTCTTAATTAATATACATTTTTCTCTATTTAACACCATAGTGGACAACTTTGCATTATCATTCACATAACACAAATTAGAGCTAGTTTATCTCATAAATCATGGGATTATTAAGGATGAGTTCTTTTCTACTTTTAGTGATTTTATCTTCATCATCTTTTAGTGGATTATGCCGCTAACAAGAAGTCATGGTTATTAAGGTACTAATTATAATTACTATATCACTTCATCTTAATTATAATGAAAGAGTATGTTAATTAGTTGGTCATTGTAAACTAATCGTATTACTTGCACTTATTGTTATCTTCTTCTTATTCTTAACTTTCTTGCAGACCAAACATGGTGTTTATGATTGCATAGATTTTTACAGGCAACCAACATTCAATCATCCCTTGCTAAAGAGCTTTAAGTCTAAGGTAGTTAATATGTTCTACAAAAATACAATATAAAATATTTGCTTTCATTACTTTCCACCGAAGAACTTGTTATTGCCTATATATACTTGTAATGAATATAACAATATCTTACACATATTTTTCTTTTATACTATTGATTGGAATGTACAATCAAAATTTTGAATTTTGATTGAAAAAGTGATTAGAGCTAACAAATACGAATAAATCGGATGAAAATAGTGGAAGAAAAAATTATAGCCATTGTAATTATATAAATCTTAGCCTTGTATAAAGTGATTTTATCTGTTCATTTAGTTGCTCTCAAAATGTAAAAGAAATTAGTTCGCTCATTGTGTAACTGAATGATCGCAATTATATACATATAATACATCTTTGCTTTTAGAATAGATGGTAAACTTTGACTTTTACGTTCTTTGATGCACAACTTTGACCATTAACATATTTAAATGTGTATTACTACTAGTAATTATTAAAATTTGATATTACTACAATTTTCATTGAGACTTTCCAACCAATATTTGCATAATTACATTTTGTTATCATAATGAATAAAATAATAGAGTCAAGATGAGTGTGTGAATAGTGAAAAATACAAAGTTTAACATCTATATTGAAACGGGTGAAGTTCATACAAATGTATTTCATTCATTGTAAATTTGTCCCCATTTAACTCCCAATTGATATTTATCTATGACAGGTTATGCCAAACTTGGTTGAACTTCAAGAGCAAAGTATTAGTGGATTTGGACTCAAAGACGGTGGGTATCCTACCGGAACTGTTCCTATTTTAAGAGGCAGTCTACTTTCGGGCAAGCCTCAATCACTGTCTCCCACTCCTATTGTAACGGGACATTGTGTAAGTTTTTTAGGACTTGCTCGTTATTGTTTCTAATTTGACTCTAACTTCGTGCTTATAAACGGACAATGATGTCTAAAGTACCTTACTTTAAACTATATCCATTGTTTTTTATATTATAAATGTATTTATCTTTTTCATGTTGGTTGGTTTAGGTGGCTGTAGTCCATATAGTTAATTTGGACAAGAAATTTTTTGGAGTTAATGGATCACCCACTCTTTATAAGCCTGTGGCACAAGGCACTCAATGGTCTGCTACTCGAATAAAGCTTTTAAATGGAGCTGAGAGCATTGAAGCGGGGTGGATGGTAATAATAAATAGATAATAAATAAGATACACTAAAAGTTAAAATTACTAACACTATTTTTTGGGTTAATGTGGTTAACCTTTAGGTAAGTCCTGATTTATTTAAGGATAATGAAGCTCATTTCTATGTCAAATTCACGGTAATAAGCATTCATACTATACAAATCTTTAACATATATATATATCTTTGTAGTATTCTTGTTTATGTCATACTAAATCTAAATTTTTACAGGCAGGAGGAAGAAAGTGTATTAATCTCCAATGCCCAGGTTTTGTACAAGTAGCAACAGATGCGCCTTTGGGTCATGTTCCAAATGCATATTCTGTCATTGGAGGCGATCAAAAATTTTGGAATATATCAATTGACAAGGTATAAGTTCACAACAAAGGAGATAGGATAGATTATTAAATCAGTAAATGAATTTTAGTTATTGATTTAGGTAGTGAAAAAGATTGACAAGCTTAGAAACTCAATGCTTTCTTGGTACATCTTTGGTATTCTTCTAAGGTATCAGTCTTCATGATTTTTTAGTCTTATGATTAGCTAATAATATAGGTGGTATAACAAATATGCCTCTTTTGAATAATGACACCAAAAGTTAATACTATTTTTTATAAATTTTATAGTTGTATTCGTAGATGACAAAAGAGTGAAAATTGAAGACTGCCCTTTACAAAATTACCAACATTTTGTCTTATAACACCAAAGTCTTTAAATGTCCATTAAACTTTTATTATGTGGCTTTCATATTAAAGTCATTATATAAAATTACTTCAATAGGAGAAAAGCTAAAAACCGCTAAAGAGCATATGCTTGGTTTGTTTATGGAAATCGTTCAAGAGTCCATAGGTGACCGCAAATTCTATCCTATACACGCAGGCACTATGCGCATGGTGCACTCCTAAACGCATGCCATAAAACACAAAACACACGAAAATCACTTACTCAGAACAAAACATATGGGCAACAACAATGAACGGATATGAGCAAGGTCCTAGGGAATGCACATTTTGTTGGACAATTTTGAATAGAGGATCAGGGAATGAACAATATGATGATGGGAAATTAGGCATTTATTTTAATAAAGAAAGGAATAAACATTGAATATCTAAGGTTCATGAATGAACAAGGGCAAAGGGAATGAACATCTGTCGAAAAACAAGGAATAGAAGGTCAAAGAATGAAGAATATGAAGAAATAACTGAATGTCGGTAGTGAGGCATATTTTTTTGTTAGTGAAGGGATATAGAATGAACATGTAAATAAACATATGTTTGCACCAAATGAAAATGTGGATGACAATAATGAACACATGATCAAACATAATGAACACATGATCAACCGCAATGAATATAAGAACATTAAGAACATCTAGTTGCAAGAAATTAAATGAACAAGGGTAAACGGAATGAGTATTTGATTGAAAAGTAATGATAGAAGGTGAGGGAATGAACAATATGAAGCAAGAAATGAACATAGGAAATATAGAGAATGAACATTTGTTATTGCTAAAGGTGTAATTTTATTACTAAAAGTATAATAACTAACATGTGTAATTTTATTGCGAGGGCGTGTAGCATCAAGACGATGGCAACTGGTGGGTATCAGTTAATCCGGAAAAAAATCTGGTTGGTTATTGGCCAAAAGATTTATTTACAACATTGGCAGAAGCTGCTAATCAAGTTGAATGGGGAGGTGAAATTGGAAATCCTGCACTAGTGATTCCCCATCCGGAAATGGGCAATGGAAAGAAGGCAAGCTATAATACTAAAAAATCAGCATGTATTGTGCATGTAACTATTGTGGATGAAAGCTTTCAAAATGTTGAACCTAAAGACACTCTTAAGGTTTGGGATTGTGAAAACTTCTACACGGTTTTAGATGGTGGCCATCAAGGTGAATATTTAGGTCGACTTATGTTCTATGGAGGCTTTAATTAAATATGTGTAATAGATGATGTTGATGTGGAAGCTTCACCAACACAATATGTCTTTGTCCATTTATTAACATAAATAATTTGAAGTTTCGTCTGGAAGCCAAAATTGATTTCCATCTTTGAATATTTTCCAACTTTATAGATAATTTGAATAAGAAACATACTTTTATTTCCAACTACGTCATGTTCTTTTCAAGTTATTTTCAATCTCTATCAGGAATAAAATAGTTCAAATAATTCTAAATAAACGTTAATAATCTTTGATAAGTTTGGATAAGTATTAAAGAAGTGCTAGTAAGTTTAGATATCTACTAATAAGGGGTTGTTCTCTTCGGCATAAAATAAATGAATTGAATTGAACTAAACGTTGGTAATGGCACAAACCACTAGGGTTATCTAGGTTCTTCAACATAAGTAACTTTTTGGACTTGAGAAGGGAACATAAATGATTCATCAATGATTCTTGAACCTATGTGTCTAACATGGCTAAAGTTAACTAATGTACAACCTAATCCATCTTTCTTTATACCTCTCCTCTGTACCACATCAACCTAATCGAAACCAAACAACACATGCTTAAACTGTCCATAATAATCAAGCTCGATAATATCAGTGACACGCCCATAGTAAACTACATCACGAGATAATGGTCTTGTATCACTAGAACTTGCATAACTTTTTGTTTTCGCTACCTTCATAATTCAACTATTTTGAGTAGCCATTTCCTTCTCATACTCTTTGATTCTAAATCGATACCATTATCTACATCAAATGCATGGAATCTTCTTGCTATCACATTTGGGCCTCGTGAAAGCAATCTAATTACATTAGTGACTCGCTCATCAGTAGCACTTTGAGCAATATTAACCTGAAAAGAGGAACATGAGAATATTAAATAATAATTCATACATCTAACATCAAATATTGGATCAAATAATGAGAAATTAATAAAAAATATCTAATTTGAAGTTTCATACATAAGCTAATAACCAATCACCCAATTCTTCACTGTGTAAGCGCGCTTTTTCAAGTTGAGATGGACGTCTTCGACGAGTGACTCTATTAATGTGCGCAATGTCATCCCAGATTAAGATATAACATAACAAAAATCGAGGTGATATGTTTCGTACTCTAATGATTAGTTATGCGTGAAGAGTTTCTAAATTTATTTATTTTTTTAAGGAATCAAGGTGGAATTAATAGTTTAAAAGTATATATTAGTGCAATTGCTTCCACATTTTTCCTCTAATCTAAACCCTTGACTCCCCCCATATGGTTTCCCTTTGGAAGGAAATATGCTAAACTCATTTTCCTGGTGATCTTCATCACCATTGTTTGGAGCCTCATTTCATTGCTCTACCCTAGTCAAATATCTTGAATATAAGATAAGACATTCATCGGCAAGATAAGTTTCCGCAATACATCCCTTTGGTCGAGCTTTGTTGCGAACATATGACTTCAAGGTTTAATTTTTAGATACCTATTGATAATATTATATATCAAAAATTGAAATACATATAAAGTAACATATAATGATAAGATGGGTTACTAATATAAGCAGTACCTTTCAATTGGATACATCCACCGTTAATGCACAGGTCCAACAACTTTTGCTTCATATACTAGGTGCACTGCCAAATGGACCATAAGTGCGAAGAATGAAAGACGAAATATCCTAAAGAACACAAGACTCTTGCCACCTTTTGTTCTAGTATGTCAAGATCCCGTGCATGAAGTGTTTTCCCACATATCACACGAAATATGCTGAATAATTCAATCAACACATAAGCTACTTTATCATCTAAATTTCCCCTTAACGCAACAAGAAGCAAACACTGCATTATCACATGACAATCATGACTTTTGAGCCCGCTTAAATTTCGACGCTTTTGAACACAATGTGCGATGTTAGATGCAGAACCATCGGAAAATTTGACCTTCTCTAAAGCCTCCAAAGAGTACTTCCTTGCCTCTTTGCTCAAATGAAAGCAAGCTGGGGGTAAAAAGATTCTTCCCGACACACGACGTTGAGGCCATAATTTTTTTCGAATTCGCAAATGTTTAAGGTCGCGATCCTTTGAGTTTTTTGGATCCACATTCAATAATGTATTAATGACATTATCACAAATTTGTTTTTCTATATGCATTACATCAGGATTATGACGCACTAGATTAAACTTCCAATAAGGAAGTTTAAAGAAGATGCTTTCTTTATTCCACGAATGTTCAGGTACACCAGTAGGTGGATCATTATGTTTTCCCAAAGTAAATTATATATTTTTCAATCGCTCAATCCCTTGTGATCCAGAAGGTGGCCTAGACGCTGTTATATCTTCTAAGAAACGATGAAGGTCATGAAGCAAAATTTACCACCATATTTTAAATAAGGAGTACAATGGTTCATGTTACAGGATGGAAATCCATATTTGCCATAAACATTCCAACCAGACAAATTTCCAAGCATCGGGAAATCATTTATCATCTAATTGAGTGCTGCACGCATCTGAAAAATTTCATTACTTGAAGCATCATAAGTAGCAGTACCATTTTACCACAAGTCACACAATTCTTCAATAAGAGGCTGCAAGTAAACATCAATGTGATTTCCCGGAGCAGTAGGGCCTGGAATAAGTAATGACAATATGATGTTCTCCTTCTTTATGCATAGCCATGGAGGTCCAACCCTCTATAATTCTTTGCGACTCTTTTAAAGAGTTCGGTAAAGTGTCACCTTCACGAAAAGCATCTTTCAAAAGTTTGAGAAGCACGTCAAATGATTTATTAGACCAATCAAATCGACACTTTATGTTGTACAGATGTAGCAAAAACGAAAGTCGATTGAACTTTATACTCCCTGGTTAAAGTTCCTTATCTACATCTTGAATCAACTTCTTTAATTTCTCCACATCAGGATGCGTATCATGATTTTCACGAGCCTTTCCCTCCATATCTTATTCATTAATTTCGTTTTCTTTAAATTTTGTTGACAGTGCTTCACTAGTAACACGAAATATATCACTTAACATTTCCATCATATCTTCTGAACCATTATTCTCACTCTTAACAATCGGTTGTTGAACCTCATATGTATTTCTTTTCGGAACTGTAGTGGACAATGACTCTTCGTGACAATACCAAATATCGTAACTTAGCATCATCTGATTATGAAAGTGATTGACACACTTTATACATGGACATGGAACTTTTCCATTCATATCATTTCTTAAAGCAAAATTCAAAAATTCATTGAGACCACTTAAATATTCCTCGCGATTACCACTAAATATCCATTTTCGATTCCTATGATCCATTGGACTGAGAACAAAAGGAATCATCAATCCAATAAGGTAACTAAATTAAACAAAATCACATATTCAATTATCAAATGCAACTAAATTTTAGAAACCACATCTCATGTGATAACCATAATAAGTAAACATTCCCTTAAATCATGACTTGGTTCATATACAAATGCGATATGACAGTTTGAAAAACTTTCAATCAATCACCTAGATTTGCCAAAAATAAAATTTAAGTAGCATTGGGGTGAATAAGTGGGAAAAGTTATTGAAATAAAAGCATATAATTTCCTATTTGTTGATTTATTTACAAATATGCCATTTGATTTGCACTTTTAGAAAATACAGGAGATTAATTAATGAGCAAATCTGAAAAGTTTGTGCAAGAACAATGTACAAGTAAAATCTCTTTACTTGAAGTAGTTTCTTAACTTAGTTTATTGTTGGATTATACTCGGCTTAGTTGCTCATATTAGAATATATATACATACAAAATATATATATACATATAGGTTAATTACATTCAACAATTAGAGCTCATGTGTTTTGGTGTTTCTATAATATAGCACTAAGCAAATTGTTAGCAACTATCTTTAAGCTCCATTCTTATTAACTTATTTTTTCTTTATTTTATTAGACCTTATTCTTGCATATTTGAACTTATCTTTAACTTTTTTTTATTAGGCCTTGTTTAAACTTATCATACTTTATTCGATCTTATTAAAACGCATTTGACCTCAATAACCTTTATATGACCTTATTAGTTGAAACCCTATTATTCGACCTTTTTTTACCTTATTCGGCTTTATTCAACCTTATAAGACCTTATCTTAACTTATCTGAACTTTATTGTCATGATAAAGGATAAAATTAAGTTGAAAAGAACGGACCCATAGTCCAAATATATTGCGAAATAACATCATTTTCATTAGAAATGATATGTTAGGAACCAATAACTCTAAGGCCGACCATAAAATATGACATGCAAACATGATGTTGGCAGCAAGCTTTGTTTTACATAGTACTCCCTCCATTTTTTTTAATGCATGTTTGCTTTTGCGCGCGAACCAAGGAAAAAGTGCAAAAGTAAGAGAGAAGATTAGTAAAAGTAAAGAAAAAGTGAAAAAGGTAAAGAGAAGGAAAGAAAAAGTAGGAGAGAAGTGTAATAATTAGGTGGGCCAACCTTCCATTTATGAGAAAAGGTAGAAATGTACCAATTAAAAAAATACCCCAAAATGGAAATAAGTGCACATTAAAAAAACGGAGGGAGTAGTATAAATCACATTATGCAACCAGGAGAATCAAATAAATTAGAATTATCAGTATGTATCATATAACAACAAAAATGGATCTCTTCTTCTTCAATAAATCCAAGAAAGATAGCCAAATCATACCTCATTAAAAGAAGTAGAACTATAAAACTTAAGGAAAGAAGATTTACCCCCAAATTATTGACGCAAGGAGGTCTCGTACGAGAAGTTGAACCCAGCGAAAAACAAATTTCTACTGTATCTCTACTTCAAGTATTAAAGAAAACAAACGAAAATGAATTAAACAATCAGAAATAAGGACAAATTAGCAACAAAAAAGAAAGATATATAATTGAAAATTAATGAAATAACGTAACCTAACCTAACCAATCACAATTGACCCCAGTAAGCACAGTATAATTTCGCCCAATGATGGTAAGGCGCAATAGAATGGCGAGGAACAAGAGATGAGCTGAAACTGAAAAAATGAGAATTGTGAGAGAATGGCAAGGCAAAAGAGATGAGGATGAGTTAATTAAATTGATTAGAAATGTAACTAACTTAGAATATTACATTAAATTGAACACACTCAAGTATCCAAACAAAACCCAATTCAAAAAAGCCATCCTAGCACAAAGCAGGTTTTGTTAGAAGTAGGAAATTCAAGTAATTCAACTAAAATACAAGTGGTGATAATGTTTATAAAAAATCTTGAGTTTATTATCATTGACCGAGTTCTAGTACAACAATTACTTTACAAAACATACAAAAGATTAAAATACAAAGTAACTCAACTATAAAAGATAAGAATAAATCTAAGATAAGAATAAATCTAAGATAAGTATAAACCTAAATAACTAAGATAAAGTTTGCAAAGAGGATATATATGTAGTAGCTATCTTTATGTACAGCATCATTTACAGGAAGAGTAGGATAATGCAAAGATAGCAATACAACTAAATGAAATCAATAATGATAATTATGATCTCAAAACCAAATCAAACTAAAAAATAATGCTAAAACTTAAAATCAAAGATTCATCAACAGTACTCAATATCCCTAAATTAAACTTGATAAGAATCCGAGACGGATCCAAGCTTAAGTCCTCACCTTAAACTCCATTTAGGGGGATAGTATTGAGATTAAACAAGTTAGCTTCACTCACTAATTGTATTAACCTCGCTTAGAATTAGGTTTCACTCGCCTAGTTACTAAGGGTCTTGTAATTAGATTCACTCTCTAAAAACAATAAAAACTTGGAAATATGTACATCCAAATTCACAAAGACAATAGTCTGAAATTTAAATTCAAAAAGTGTGTACCTCTCATTAAAATATGAACGCCTATCTATACTAGACTACTCCTAGTATAATCCGGAAAACGAGATTCTATCTAGAAAGCTTTTAAAAACTAATCCCTAAAATCTAGGAAAAGATAAGTAGAAATTTCAAACTTTTCAGTTAGTTTAGAAATTTCGAATTTAGGAGTTGAATAAGGTTTAGTAGATTTTACCTTGCCAGCATTGATTTGCCTTTCAACCTTGATGGACAAGTCACATACCACATCAAAAGAAAAGTAGGGTTGAAGTTCTACCTTGTTACCCACATCCATCTCTAGACCAACAAGAAACTTCGACATCTTTTGTTCCTCTACATCCTTGCAATCACATGCCAAATGTAGTCTTTCAAGTTCTTTGATGTAGCCTTCAATGTTCATACTACCTTGTTGCAAGGTGTTAAGTTTGTGGAACAAATCTTGCTTGTAAGTTCTTGGAACAAACCGCTTTCTCATCTTTTGTTTGAGTAAGTTCCATGAGTCGATCTTTACTTTGTCATCTCTTTATCTTTGTGCCTGCATATTGGCATACCAAAGAGAAGCAAGTCTAGACAACTTAAGGGCAACATATGTGAGTCTTTGATGGTCATCAATGCCCTTATGTTCAAAAATTTTGTCAAGTTTTCGTTCCCACTCCAAGTATATCTCCGGATCTAAAGTGCCATCAAACTCGGGAAGATCTCCAAGTTTTATGTCAACTTCTCTCTTGTAACCACCCCTAAAATCTGAATCTCCAGTGTTTTTAGTCTCCACAACTCTCATTCTAACATTTAATTCTTTAACTTCCTCAAATAGTTGCGTCATATTCTCACATGGTTTTCTTTCCAATTCTGACATTGTGGTGAAAATAAGATCGAAAGTTTCTAACAACTGCAAACACGTTTCTCAACCAAATTTAACCACATTTTACTAGGTGATAATTTCAGATGTTATCAAACCAAGCCAATTGGAATCACTCAAAAATTCAAAGTAACGAAGTCGCAGTGAAACAAACAAGTCAGTCGCGCCAGAATTGATCGAAAACATACAACGTTGAAATTTAATTCCGGGAAAAATAGTAAATGAGTTCCAAAAATCACAAACTTTCCAGTCTAAACCTAAATAAGACAACACCCAATTTAGAGCCAAGAAACTCTCAAAAATACGTTGTATACAAGGAGAACGAGTTGCTCAAAGTTACCTTAAAAACTGTTCGAAATTAGGCAGATTTTTTGTGCTTCGAAAATAGCTTCAATGGGTCCTGAAACACAACCTTTAGCTCTAATACCATTTGATATGAATCCGGGACGGATCCAAGCTTAATTCCTCACAACCTTCACTCAGTTATGATTCTTTAAGGGTTCTAAAACAAATTTAGGCCTTCACTCACCTTAAACTCGATTTAGGGGAATAGTATTGAGATTAAACAAGTTGTCTTCACTCACTAATTGTATTAACCTCGCTTAGAATTAGGTTTCACTCGCCTAATTACTAGGAGCCTTGTAATTAGATTCACTCTCTAAAAACAATAAAAACTTTGAAATATGTACATCCAAATTTACAAAGACAATAGACCGAAATTTAAATTCAAAAAGTGTGTACCTCTCATTAAAATATGAACGCCTATTTATACTAGACCACTCCTAGTATAATTAGGAAAACGAAATTCTATTTAGAAAGCATTTAAAAACTAATCCCTAAAATCTAGGAAAAGATAAAGATAAAAATAAAGAACATAATCTAATAAGATTAGGATAGTGATTTCGTCCCTTCCTATCTTTTTTACATGTCTATCCCTTTCCTTATCCCTTAGCTAATCAAATCTTATCTAAAAGGGATTACAACTCAAATAGGACTCTGTATAATCGAAAAATACAATTATTTTCTGTCCTATTATTGACAGAAATTAAAATGCTGAATTTAAATACTAAATAAAATTAACTAAGACTCTTAAAAGCAATAAAGATAGATTAGAGAAGGAGTATGCATGATTGAATCTGCATCACAACCAAAATATTAGCAAAAATCTAGGATTAAGGTGCTAAAATCTCAAAATCATTGAACATTATAGATTGAATTAGACCCAACGATCGAGTCAAAAGCACCATTCAGATGAAATTAACCAAAAACAAGAGAATAATGCTAAAACCGAGTCAGAAATATTGGAGTTTTAATCTATACTAGAATATGATAAGTCATGAACTTGATAAAATGGGAAAAGAACGATAGTGATATGTTTATGTGAAGACTCAACATAGACATTTTAAAGACAGAACAATGGACGATGATGAATTGAGGAATTGAACTTAAGCATGAAATGAGAAACGAGGAAGAACTAAGCAGAGGGATTCGTTGGAAATTCTTGTACTTACTATCAAGAGATAGTAATTATCGCGCGCCGATGATGAATTTATGGCCCCCAAACATGATGTTTTGGCCGCCGATGATGGAATTATGGCAGCTTGAAGAAGATGAAGAACCAAACCAACAAGAAGTCGAAGAAGTGCGAGAGAGAGTGTGTGTATGCGCGTAGGGGTAAAATTTTTACAATTCTCGCAAACTAAAGCGCCGCACAACAAATATGACCCGCCAAAGTAAAAAAGGTGTTTGGACGACATTTAATTTAAATGCCACCTCAAACGCCACTTAAAGTATATATAGGTTGCATTTAAATAAACACCGCTAAATAAATCCGACAAGGAAAGTAATATGTTGTAGTGAACTGAACTGAATTGAACCAATCTGAAACTGAACTGAATTGAAGTGAATTGAGCTAAACTGAATTAAAAATAATCTGGGAAGAACATGCCCTAAGTATTAATAAGTTCAGAAAATTTCAGGTAAGTGCTACTCCCTTCGTTTTCATTCAATAGGGACACTTTGACATTTGTTATTATTCATAATTTACACTTTGATCACCTTGTATTACCTAGAAGTGAGAAAAAACATAGTAATGTGGGATCTTGTTTGATCCAGCTTAATTTGTAGATTTTTTGTAATAGCCTATATTTTAAGCACCTTTAGTTATATGATAATTTAATTCAATTAACATGATTATGAGATTATAAGTTTTGCGAATTGATTTCAAGAAATATGAAATTAATAGAAAGAAAGGATATTATAAATTATGTTATTATTGTTGTTAGTATGCTAAATTATTTTTAGTGTATTGGAAATTTTATTAGTTTTGCCAAGCCAAATTCCTGAGTAAAGCATACTAATGGGTACTGAACTTTGCCTAAAGTTGCAAATAAGGCACCCAAGTTTCAAAAGTTGCAAATAGAGTACTCAAAGTAACTTCCATCCATCTTTCCATCCACTTCCATCCATCTTTCCATTAAAATAATAATAAAGCTAGTATGACCCACCCACTTTAATAAAAGAGAGAGAAACTTTTCTATTATATTATAAATTTGTCATTACTCAACCAACTTGAATAAACTTAGGGAAATTCTACATGTTATTGTTTTTATAAACTCTATGTGGTGGACATTTTTATTTTGGTTTTTATAAACTTGACCCTCAAATTATTATATTTTATTTTTTTGATAACCCTTTTTCATTAATTTTTTATTTATTTCAACAATTTTTTTTATTACATTTTTTTTAAAATCAAAAAAATGGGAACTCACTTTTTCAAAAGTTCATTGTAAAGCTTGAAGTATTTATTTGATCATCAGATTTTTGAATGTTCCAAAAGCTTGAAGCTTTGAGATTATTATGCGATTTTATTAAATGGTTAATTTCTCTATTTGCTTTAATTATTATTCTCGCCTCTTTTCTTTTCGATTTGTCTCTTTTTGTTTGTTTGTTTACATAATCAATAGGATTATATCTTGATACAATCATTCTTCTGTGCCATGATTTCTTTCTTCATGCTTAATTTTTGTTGGGTTTGCAAAGCATACACAAATTTAAGCAGGTAATGTTTTTTAGAGGAGGGCCTTTAAAAACATATAATGGTTAGTAACTTAATTTATGAGCTAATTGGACAAGGGTAGTATCAACTCAAATTCAGCAGTATTATCTAGCAAAAAATATGTAGTCATATTTGCTAGGGATTAGATGATACTGGTATAATATATACTGCTTGCATTCTTAATTTCTTATTAGCAGGAATAATTACTTTTTTTGGTTGGGAAATTGTTGGTGGGAGTTATGTAAAATCTTCTGTTTTGACATTACAAAGCTGAATTATAATAAAGCATAATCATGGGTTAACTTTCAAATATAGGGTGCATTAGCTTTACCTTAAAAAATTATGACAACAACTATGAAGTTATCCAACTTATTTCTTTCAAAAAGTTCTCATTTTTTTGATTTTTTTTTAAAATATATTTTTTAATTTGAAACTAATTGTTGAAATAAAAAAAATTAATGAAAAAGGTAAAAAAAGATAATTTGAGGGTCACTAAATAGAATCCAAAATAAAAATGTCTACTACATAAATTTGTAATATAATTTTGGAAAATTTGTAATTTTGTAAAAATAATTTTCTTAATTTAAAAATAATTGTTAAAATAAAAAATTATTTTTTGTGAAAAAAGTTATAAAATAAAATTAATAATTTGAGGGCCACTAAATAGAAAAGTTGGTTGAGTAATGATAAATTTGTAATATAATAGAAAAGTTCTCTCTCCTTTATTAAAGTAGGTGGGTCATACTAGCTTTTTTATTATTTTAATGCAAGTGGATGGAAAAATGGATGGAAGTTACTTTGAGTACTCTATTTACAACTTTTGAAACTTGGGTACCTTATTTGCAATTTTAGGCAAAGTTCAGTACCCATTGGTATGCTTTACTCCCAAATTCCTTGATACAAGTTTTGTTAAAGGGAACTTACCTCAATATACTTAATGAAATTCACAATTAAAGACGCCCCAAAACAAAAACCCCAAACCCCAACCCCATTTCACTCGCCCTCTGTTCTCTCTCTCACACTCTGCCTTCTCCTTCTGCTTCTCACTCCTTCATTTGGCCGTGTTTGCAAATCAACGACCACCACCGTCACTGGAGTCGGCTACCGGTGCTCAAGCGAGCTTCCTATGTGTTGAGTTCTTTATGGGTTGCTTGAACCTCTTCTTGTTCTCTTCAAGCCATTGATGAAGACCCACATTAGGGTCTAGGTAATTAATTGATCACTTCATTCTTTTTAGACAATTTCATTCTGGCATGTAGTAAATTTGGTGGTTAGTTGCAATTATGATTTTATCTGGATATGAAAAACCTTGCGAACTCAATATGTATAGTAAGAAAATCCAATTCAATATTATTGGGCTTGTCTAGCGTATATTATGAACAATATTCATTGGTTTCTAATTGAAAGAATTATCAGATTTCATGGGGTAGTCTCAAGTCAATTTGATAATGGGACTAACAAATTCTCCTGGATATATAAAATAGTGGTTTTGCTTTCCAATCAGTTTGTGAATTGAGTTAGTACTTCGCATACCAAAATTTCGTTTTCTTTTCCCGAAGTTGTAAATTAGTCTTGTCTAAGTAGTGGGTTTTACTTAACTATGTTAATGCGATTTTAAGTAAGTGCTCAATTTTCATGAAGAGGTTATGTAAGTAAGTTGATTAAAGTAGGATTTAAGAATTGGAATTATAAGTTGTGCTTACGAAGAACATGGTAATGTAAAGTGATGTTTACATTAGTAAGGTTAACGTAATGAGCTATTTTAAGTTAGGGTATGAACAAAAGGGCTTATGTAAAAAGAGTTCAGTCAATTATATCGCTTTTTGAAGTTCAATGAGATGGTTGTTAATTAGTGTTGTTGTTGTTGAAGTTCGAGTATTCTGTTGTGGTGAAGGATAAGGTGATCAGGATATGGCGTTGATGGAATTTCGATTAGCCGTTAAGGTACACATTGTCCCTCTATTATCTATTACAAAAAGTTAATGAGTGTATTTTGTTATGATAAGAGTTTTACATGGAACAAAAATATATATATATATATATATATATTTATGTGTTGAACATTCGATTTAAAACTTCTATATATGAAAAAATGGGTTTTGAGATATGTTAAAGTCTATATATGGACTTGGTTGATTGAAATATTTTTACGAGATATATGTTTCGATGTACTCGGTATATAAAGTGGCTTTATCCAACTAAGATATGCAATGTATGGTTTGGGATTGAGATGGATTCCTTTAATGATCGCTCGGCTTGTTTAATAAAAGTAATGAAACTCCTTCAGTGAATTAGAGTATGATTAGTTGTATATGACTATATGTTGAATGTTATAAACTAATTTATTACATGTGTTTCATGAATTTTTTTGCATGTATGGGTATCTTAATATGGATAATTAGATGGAATCTCTCGATATACTTCTCAACATAATGGCCTTGTGGGTTCTGAGTTGACGACTCGTATAGTCTATAATGTTATTACCACTAGATCTCAACTAAGCCAAATGAAGCAACATATGAGATATTATCATTAAAAAGGGTTTAGAATGTTCAGCAACAATGGTTACTCCTAATTATTGAAATTCAAGAATACTTAATGAATTAAACGCCCTCTGAAGTAGGGATTGCTATATTGATATTAGAAATACAATTACAACAATTACCAAAGTGGATTATTGGACGCAACATGGTACATTATATAGTATCTTATTGGTGTATTGTTTAGGTGCACGTTATACAATCTTGGAATATCTTAGGAGATTCTCTTTGAGGAAATGATTTAAAAGATTGGAATTTTATGATTGAAATTGTAATAGGATAAATGAGTTGTTCGATGAGTTGTCATACATGGATGTATAAGAAAATATAAAAGGACATTAAGTAAGGCAATTAAGGTTGTAGTTTGGTAATCTAGGAAAGAAAGTGCCGGTGTTTAAACATCGTAGTAAACTAATATAACTGGTCACGAAGACTGTGCGTTCTCCAAGTAAGTAGTGATAACTTGTGAATAATCAAAACTTTTTAAGTACGGAGAAGAAAAGGTGGACATGTAAGGGTTATGCTATTGACATAATGGCTCAAGAAATGAGTAACAGATCGAAGGAGTAGTACCGTATAATAATAAGGTAATACCTAATTTGAGGAATTCTATAGTGGAACTGGGAACTTTCTACCATGAAGAATCGAATCGAATAACTAAAGGGATATACTGATACTAACTTTTTAAACGAAGGAATAGGAATAAATAGATATTATATGGCGGAGCACATGGGAAGTGGGATCATGATTTACGTATATAGAAGATACGAATTGATAACTAATGTGAATACTAAAGGTTCAGTATTTGGGAATGCAAGTCTCAGGCATTTAATTAAGTGAGTACGTATGTATTAATTTCATAATACAATAATTCGAAATTTAGGCATCGTTGGGTTATGATAGTTACATGAATATATCATGAGAAGTTGCAACATATTAATGAGCAAGGTTGTAACATATAAATGATATGAGGTTAGTTAATTATAAATGGAATAAGGTTGCGAAATAAGAATGGAAAGAAGAGTCATTCAGTATACATGGAGTAAAATAGTGAATATGGACATTATGCTTGGAAAGCAAAAGTAGTATCTCATGGAATGAATTCATGTATGACTGAGAATTCTATTGTAGGAACTTTGGATCTTGTGTCTGGGTTATGAAGAAATTGAAATTAAAGTTCCTATATGACTATTACTTAAAATAGGAACGTTAACAAATATTGTAATCCTGTTGTAAAAAAAAACAAAAAAGAAACAAATATGTAATATATAAGCTCCGGATTAATTATATTATGGAATTTATTGAGTACTATGACTTTGGGTTATGAAATCTATGATCAGGAAATTTGTTTAGTACAAGTATTTTGATCCTGAAACTTATTAATTACTATGTTTTTGGTTGTGAAATGTATTAAGTGCAACAACTTTGAGTTGTGGAAATTATTAAGTGTTATAAAGTATGTCATTTCTTGGGTTTAGACCGTAGCTTGGAAGCTTTGTTATGTGTGGTTATGAATCCACTCAAGGGTAGTAACTCTCTCACATGTAAAGGGAAGTTTACTAAATCATTTCTATACTACAGGTTTGCTCAAAAGAACATTTTGGAAAACAACTATTCACCGACCATTTTATGGGTAATGAAGGATCTAAATTTTCCACTGCCAATTTCTCAAAGTGATTTTTGGAAAGGAAAATGGATTTATAAATATATATTTATAAAAACTTTATAAATGAGATTTGGTCTTTAAAGTGAAGAGTTACCCCCGCCCTTATTTCATGGGTTTATGCTAAGAGTTTAGAAAACTTAGTCGAGTTGTTTAAGAGAATGAAAACTTTGAATTTGTCAACTATTTTGGTTTTCGAATATGTTAAAAATAATTTTACCCCGGGGAAAGAACTGTGTGTGTATATAAGTGTAAATAATGTCTATATATGTTTTCTTTGTGGGAATTGTGTGGGAAATGTTGTGAAAGTCTTGCAAGCAGTACGTACTAGGGTGACGACCCCAAAGTGTGTAGAGTAGTGGCGGAGTCCCTCTCTATTTTCATGTTGTTTTCCCCATATTGTTTAAAGATATTTACTTACGAATATAAGTTGGATGATTTGGATTATGTTGCGAAAGATTATGTAATAAGTTGTCTTTCAGAAATTTTATGAAAATCCTTCAACGTATTTCGTGTTTAATTCTGTAACACCCCGTAATTTCACTAGAAATTTTGCGCGTTAATTATTTATTTATTTAGTTATATTTATTTATATCCTTGATTTATTCACATATTCTTTATTTTTATATATATATATAATTATTTTAATTGTTATTGTGTATAATTATATATGTTTATATTTTGAAAACTAAATTTATATATTTTATTATTATTTCTCATAAGTGTTGGATGTTTATATTTAATTGTTGTGTTTAGGTGATTGTGATTATTGTGGTGTGGTTATGTGAGTTTTATATTTTTAAAGCGCTAGTATTATTATTTATATTTTAGTAGTATTAGTACTTAGTATTTATTTTTAGTTTGACCCTTATTATTTTATTTTTGGGCCAAACTTATAGGATGCTTCATTTACCGCTTAAGTGGGCCAACCCACTTGTTGTGTGAGTAGCAGGGTGGCCGGATTTTAGCAATTATATATTCATACTCCTTATATTATTATTGTTTCCCTAAACTAAAAATTACAACAATTAAACTCTCCTCTATTCATCCCTATCACACGCCTACTTCACAAGAAAAAGGGGAAAAGGTTTTCCCACTTGTTATTCATAATTTCCTACTTCATAGTGACTTTAAATTCATATTCAAGGGTTAATTCAAGACTCAAGTTCGGATTTACTTCTCTTCTTGGAATTGCTCTCAAGGGGGCGTTTTTCCTAGCTATTTATTACTCTTAAATTTCGGTTTTTATATACTATACGGGTAGGTCGAGGTAACTAATGTCCCTTCTAGTACTTTTGTATTTAATTAATTATTTAATTATGTCAGAATCATGTTAGGATGTATTTTAGCTATTAGACCTTGATGTTAATGTTATAATTACTAGAATTCATGTTAGGGTTAGTTTTATTGTTTTAATATAAACCGTTAATTATGAAGTTAGTATTGTTAGTATTGAGTAGTATCATGTTAGGGTTGTTACACTTTATTTATTTCATTGATTATTATGTTTAATTCATGTTTTTATTTATTTTATTAATGCTGGAATTATTTTAGTTTAATGAAATTATCGTTTTTAATGTTTTGCTTGAAGTGTGAATTATGATGGATTTATTGTAGTAACTTGGAATATGATTTAGCATGAATTTAGATGTTCTATTGGCCCTTTTATTATTTTTAATATTGCTGGAATTATTTTTCATGAAGTAAATTAATTCATTTGAGTGGTTTTTAACTCATAAACATGCCCTAATTCTTATAATATGATGTATATGCCTTTGTGGTTGTTCTTTAATGTTTTTAAATGAATTATCATGAGTATTATAATGCTGGAATTTTAGTTGGGTTAATTGGAAATTACTATTTATATTTTATCATGTTAATAAGTTGAGCATCGTCGCGCCTCACGATGGCCAATCGCGGCCCGCAAGCTGGGTCGCGGCCTGCGACCCACTGCTGCCCCTCCCTTTTTCCTTTTTGGCTTAGTATTTCGTTTTGTTGGGTTTATAGCAGCACTGTTGAAGTTATTTTAAATATTTTATTTATGCTGTTTTGTGGTATTTAATTATGAAAGTATATTTGATTGTTAAAACTTAAAATGTTGAAATATTGTGATGATACATGTTATTGTGAAACCGTCTTGAGTATTTTGACAAATTTTGAGTTGTGGACGTCGTAATGCTCGGGAGAAAATAATACTGCCCTTAGCATTATTTCGTCAAGAGTTATGTACAAGGAAGATTTATAATTTAATTTATAATGGACTTCATACTCAAACTCAGATAACGAATTTGCTGGATTTATGTTTTGGAAAATAGATTTTGAAGAAGTTTTAATTTATATTTTGAAATATTGATTTTTGAAGAGCATTTAATTTAGTTGTTTTATTTATTTTTCAAGAAATTATTTTGGAGTATTTATTTTTGAAGAATTGTGATTTTTATGATTATTTAATGATTTGAAGTATATTTGATGATTTGATGAATATTTGAAGAATATCACTAGCGTTCATATCACTCATTTTAAATTATTTATTTATTCATTTATTTATTTATTTCACTTACTAATTTTGAAGTCTCATTCCTCTTTTGACGATCTATTTATGGAATTGCTTTCCTTCCTTTATCATGCATAGTGTTTGATGAATATTATTGTTGTTAACTTATCGTATTATTTCCTACTTCATATGTTGTATGTTTTTCCTTATGTCTTGTATGATTATTGTGTATGCCTGGCATTATTCTTCATATTTTAAATTGTTAATTGAATCCTGATTGGACTGGGAGAGCTGTTAGTTACACCCCACTGATTGTGGAATTTTGTTACATATCTTTGCATATGTGGTAGTTTAGGATCGTTAACGTCTGGAACGGGACTGTGAGACATGGTCTAGTGCGGAAGGATATGGTCCTAGTAGTTGTAGTTTTATTATGATTGTTCCTATCTTATGGAGTTCATTGTAGTTGGATTATGGTTTTGATGTTTTATTTGGGATTTTAGTATGTTTGTGGAATGAGGGTATGAGACCTCATTTCCTTATTTATTTTTGGGGTTATTATTGACTTGGGATTTTATTCTATTTCATTGTTTAGAATAACATTTTCGTCACAGTGGTATTTCAGCTGCCACTGATCTTTTATTTAATATATTTATTTCTTTTATCTTATTTTATCTTTATTTTTATTTACTGTTAAAGGACATCATGTTACAGTTGGTATCATAGCCAAACATTCCAAAAACTCTCATTGAGGTTCTAATTGTTTCATGAGAGATGTGTAGTCATTGTAACTAAGATTACTAGTGTCTTAGGCTTCAAGTAAAGTACTTAGTGAAAGTTACTTAGGTAGGAAGAAAGACTTGGGAATCGTTTTGACTTATCAATTTCTGCATTTAAGTTGCTAATGTATGCCTTATTGTCTAACTTGATCTCTTGTTTTGTATGCATTCACGACAACATAATCGTTGTGTCCGAAAAGAGGTTGTGCGCCGTCGTCGTCGAGCGCTAGAGGGTGCTTTCACTTCCTTGGCCAACAAGTCTTCTGGTTCCTCTTCTGGACAATCAGCTTTCAATCGTTTTGATCGTCATAGACCACCAACTTACGAGGGTACTACTTACCCTGTGGTTCTAGAAAACTGGTTGAGGGAGATAGAAAAGTCGTTCATTGCTACTAATTGCCCTAGTTTTGAACGGGTATCTATCGGTTCCTATTATCTGAAGAAGGAAGCCGATAATTGGTGGACGGTCAGAGATGCTTGCTCTGGTCTTGAGTGGTCTAAGTTATCTGCTAAGCTGAAAGAGAGGTTCTATCCTGATGAAATCCGCTGGCAGAAACAAGAGGAATTATTGTCCTTGACTCAGGGAAGCTTGAATACGGACCGTTACACTGAGTTAGCTAGGTTTGCTACTTGCATTATACCTACTGAGGCTGAAAGGGTTATGAGGTACAGCAAGAAGATGGATCCGAGAGTAAGGACCCATGTATTGTGCTCTGGAGCTGCTTCCGTTCAGGAAGCTTATGAGTTAGCACTTAGCGTCCATGCCTCGATCAATGAAGAGGAAGATTCTAAGGCTGCTGCTGTGAGAAGGCGTGCTACTTCCTATGCTCCGGTTCTTGCAAAGAAGCCAAGGTTTGAACCCAATGCTCGAGGTGGATTTCATAATTCTGGTGCTAGACCGAGCTATGATCCTACTAAATGCAGGAGGTGTGAGAAATCGTTTCATCCGGGGAAGAACTGTGATGGTGCTAAGGTTGTATGCTACTACTGTAGAGAGGAAGGTCACAAGACTTTCGAGTGTCCTAACAACCCGAGAGCTAATCCTTCTGCTGGTCCTTCTGGTTCTTCTGTTCCGCCTAAGAATCGAGTCTACCGCATGACCCAGTGCGATGCCGATGCTCATCCTGATGTTATTATTGGTACTTTCCTTGTTAATTATGTACATGCTTGTGTTATTTGATTATGGTGCTACGGTCTCTTTTGTGTCGAGTTCTTTTATTCAGAAGGCTAACCTATCTTCGAGTTCCCCTTTACGAACTCTCATTTCCCTTCCTTCCGGAGAAAGCTATCCTTGCCATGCCGAGTATCGTGACGTACATGATTCTGTTATGGGTACTAATCTTCCTGCTGATCTTAAGGAGTTTTCCAAGTCCATGTTCGACGTCATCCTGGGTATGGACTTGTTATCAAAGTACCATGCTCATATTCATTGTCGTGATTAGAAGGTGACTCTTCGTAGTCCGCGTGGTAAGCATATGTCTTACAGGGGAGTTATTCTGAAGAAGGGGATAAAGATCGTATCGGCTATGAAAATGCAAAAGTGCCGTCAGAAAAGAGAACAAGTGTTCCTATGCATGGTTAAAGATCTATCCCAATAAGTGAAAATGGAGGATATCCCGGTAGTCCGCGAGTATCCGTACGTATTTCCTGATGAGCTGCCTGGTATTCCTCTAGGGAGAGATGTCGAGTTTGGCATCGACCTTATGCCTGGTACTGGTCCGTTATCAAAGGCTCTGTATAGAATGACGTCGTCCGAACTGCAAGAGCTGAAGGCTGAATTGCAAGAGTTGATTGATAAGGTCTTTATAAGGCCAAATGTGTCTCCATAGGGTGCTCCTTTTTTTGTCAAGAAGAAAGTTGGGAGTATGCGCTTGTGTATTGAGTATTGTGAGCTTAATAAAGTGATGATCAAGAATAAGTATCCGTTGCCCCGAATAGAGGATTTGTTTGATCAGTTAAAGGGTGTTGGAGTCTTCTCTAAGATTGACTTGAGATCAGGTTATCATCAGATTCCAGTGAAGAAAGAAGATATCCCTAAGACTGCTTTCCGAACAAGATATAGGCACTATGAATTCATCGTCATGCCTTTTGGACTCACAAATGCGCCTGCGGTGTTCATGGACCAAATGAACCGTTCATTTCATGAGTATTTGGACACGTGTGTTGTGGTGTTCATCGATGATATCCTCGTTTACTCTAAGAATGAGGAGGAGTATGAGAAGCACTTGAGGATAATCCTAGACATTCTGAGGAAACATAAATGGTTTGCAAAGTTCTCCAAATGTGAATTCTGGTTGAAGTAGGTATCTTTTTTAGGCCATGTGATCAACAAGGATGGCGTTATGGTAGATCCTTCTAAGATCAAGGTTGTCATAGAGTGGGAAAATCCGAAAAATGTGACTGAGATCCGGAGTTTCTTAGGTCTTGCTGGTTACTATAGGAGATTTGTCCATGATTCTCCAAGATAGCTCAGCCGTTGACCAAGATGATGAGGAAGGAAAGCAAGTTTGTGTTGGCAATCAAGTGTCAATTAGCTTTTCAGCAGTTAAAGAAACACCTCACTACTGCTCCAGTTCTAACTTTGCCTACTGAAAGGGTTGAGTTCGAGGTATTCAGTGATGCATCTAAGCATGGTCTGGGTTATGTTCTGATGCAACAAGGGAAGGTTGTGGCTTACGCTTCGAGGCAACTGAAAATGCACGAGAGGAACTACCCTACTCATGATCTTGAGTTAGTTGGTGTAGTGTTTGCTCTTAAGATTTGGAGATACTATTTATATGGGGTTTCGTGCAAGGTTTTTACTGATCACAAGAGTCTGAAGTACATCTTCACTCAGCGTGAGTTGAATTTGAGGCAGAGAAGGTGGTTTGAGTTGATCGAAGACTACGATCTGAAGCTCGATTATCACGAGGGAAAGGCTAATGTATTTGCAGATTCTCTTTGTCGGAAGACTAAACACTCTCTTAATGCTGCTAGAGTCCTGCCTAAGGATTTGTGTGAGGAGTTTCGAAAGCTCGAGATTGAGGTGGTACCTCAAGGGTCTGTCGCTACTCTTTGTTCCATGAGTGTTGAGCCTGACTCGTTCCAAGAATTGAAAAGTAAGCAAAAGGAGGATCCGACGCTTGATAAGAATCGTGCTGCTAAGGCACAGGGACGAGCTGAAAGCTTTGAGATAGGTCCCGATGGTGGTATGAAGTTCATGCGTCGTTGGTGTGTGCCTAATGATCCGAATGTTAAGAAGAAGATCCTCGAGGAAGCTCATTGGACTCCCTATTCTGTTCATCCTGGGGGAGATAAGCTCTATAAGGACTTGAAGGTCAACTTTTGGTGGCCGAATATGAAGAGAAAAGTTGCCGAGTTTGTGGCTAGGTGCTTGGTTTGTCAGAAGGTAAAGATTGAACATCAAAGGCCGGGTGGTTTGTTACAACCATTACCAATCCCTACATGGAAGTTTGACTATCTTGATGGACTTTGTGATGGGTCTTCCGAGAACCTCTAGTGGTAAGAATGATGTATGTGTGATTGTGGACCTATTGACCAAGGTGGCTCGTTTTATTCCTATGAAGAATACTTGATCTATGAAAGAACTGGCTGAAGCTTATGCTAATGAGATTATCCGTTTGCATGGTATTCCGAATGATATTGTCTCTGATCGAGATCCGAGATTTCTGTCTCACTTTTGGGTTGCTTTGCAAGAGGCATTTGGTACTAAGTTGAAGTTGATTACCGCTTTCCATGCTGCTACTGATAGACAGACGGAGAGAACTATTCAGACCTTGGAGGACATGCTCCGTGCTTGTGCTCTAGAGTTTCAACACTATTGGCTTAGATCGTTAAGCTTAGTGGGGTTCTCCTACAATAATAGCTATCATGCCAGCATGCAAATGGCTGCCTATGAGGCTTTGTATGGCCGTAAGTGTTGTAGTCCTACTTGTTGGAGCGACATCAGTGACTCCTTTGTTTTGGGGCCAGAGTTGATTCAGGATACGGTGGAGCAGATGAAGGTGATCCAGACAAAGATGAAAGCTGCTCAGGATAGACAAAGGTCATATGCCGATCTTCGTCTTAAGCCTATTTTGTATTTTGTGGGTGATAAAGTCTTGCTGAAGGTATCCCCAATGAAGGGCGTGATGAGATTTAGGCATAAAGGAAAGCTGAGCCCTAAGTATGTAGGTCCATATGAGATTCTTGAGAGAATTTGGGTGGTTGAGTACCGTTTGACTATGCCGCCAGATTTGTCTAAAGTTCATGATGTGTTCCATGTGTCTCAATTGAGCAGGTATCGCAGTGACCCTACACACATCATCCCTGTTGAGTCAGTCTCTCTTGAACCGAATTTGACCTTTGAGGAACGACAGGTTCATATCTTGGATCGTCAGAACCGTGCCGTGAGGAGGAAGGTGATCCCTTTAGTCAAAGTACTTTGGAGGAGTCAAAGTACGAGGAGGCTACGTGGGAGACCGAAGAGTCTATGAGACTTAAGTACCCTGAGTTATTCGTTCCAGGTACTTTTCTTGCTATTCCAAGTTTCGAGGACGAAATGTTTCTTAAGGAGGGGAGATTGTAACACCCTTTAATTTCACTAGAAATTCCGCGCGTTAATAATTTATTTATTTAGTTATATTTATTTATATTCTTGATTTATTCATATATTCTTTATTTTAAGTGTTGTTGTGTATAATTATATATGTTTATATTTTGAAAACTAAATTTATATAAGTTATTATTATTTCTCATAAGTTTTGGATGTTTATATTAATTGTTGTGTTTAGGTGATTGTGATTATTGTGGTGTAGTTATTTGAGTTTTATATTTTTAAAGAGGTAGTATCATTATTTATATTTTAGTAGTGTTAGTACTTAGTATTTATTTTTAGTTTGACCCTTATTATTTTATTTTTGGGCCAAACTTATAGGATGCTTCATTTACCGCTTAAGTAGGTCAACCCACTTGTTGTGTTAGTAGTAGGGTGGTCGGCCATGGGGGAGCTTTGGAGGGAATTTTATTTTTGAATTTTGAAGCTAGTATTAACTAATTTTGGTAGCTAATCCCTTCCTCCAATGAGAGCCAATAACTCTTTATTCTCTACTCTATTTTAGCAATTATATATTCATACTCCTTATATTATTATTGCTGTCCTAAACTAAAAATTACAGCAATTAAATTATCGTCTATTCATCCCTATCACACGCCTACTTCATAAGAAAAAGGGGAAAGGTTTTCCCACTTGTTATTCATAAATTCATATTTCCTAGTGACTTTAAATTCATATGCAAGGGTTAATTCAAGACTCAAGTTCGTATTTATTTCTCTTGTTGGTATTTCTCTCAAGGGGGCGTTTTTCCAAGCTATTTATTACTCTTAATTTTCGGTTTTTATATACTCTATGGGTAGATCGAGGTAACTAACATCCCTTCTAGTACTTTAGTATTTAATTAATTATTTAATTATGTTAGACTCATGTTAGGATGTATTTTAGCTATTAGATCTATGATGTTAATGTTATAATTACTAGAATTCATGTTAGGGTTAGTTTTATTATTTTAATATATGTTTTAGAGTACTTAAAACCGTTAATTATGAAGTTAGTATTGTTAGTATTGAGTAGTATCATGTTAGGGTTGTTACTTTTTATTTATTTCATTGCTTAGTATGTTTAATTCATGTTTTTATTTATTTAATTAATGCTGGAATTATTTTAGTTTAATGGAATTATCGTTTTAATGTTTTGCTTGAAGTGTGAACTATGATGGATTTATTGTAGTAACTTGGAATATGATTTAGCATGAATTTAGATGTTCTATTGGTCCGTTTATTATTTTTAATATTGCTGGAATTATTTTTCATGAAGTAAATTCATTCATTTGAGTGGTTTTTAACTCATAAACATGCCCTAATTCTTATAGTATGATGTATATGCCTTTGTGGTTGTTCTTTAATGTTTTTAAATGAATTATCATGAGTATTATAATGCTGGAATTTTAGTTGGGTTAATTGGAAATTACTATTTATATTTTAGCATGTTAATAAGTTGAGATTCATGGTTTAAAGGACTTGTAATTCTTTTGTTCCTTTAATTTCTTTGGAGTTTTAATTCAAGCATGCCTATTTTATGTTATTAAAGTTATATTTTAATTTTTCATGAATTTTTGTGAGCATGTTTGAAGTGAATTTATTTGGGTACGTAAAGAACCAAAACGAACGAAGGGCAGACAGTGGTCCTTTTATCGACCCGTGAGCAGCGTCGCGGCCCGCGACTCAGTGCTGCCCCTCCCTTTTTCCTTTTTGGCTTACTCTTTCCTTTTGTTGGGTATATATCAGCACTATTGAAGTTATTTTAATTATTTTAGTTATGCAGTTTTGTGGTATTTAGTTCTGAAAGATGTTTGATTGTTAAAACTTGAAATGTTGAACTATTGTGATGATGCATGTTATTTTGAAACTCTCTTGAGTACTTTGATAAATTTTGAGTTATGGACGTTGTAATGCTCGGGGGAGAATAATACTGCCCTTAGCATTATTTCGCCAAGAGTTAAATTCAGGGAGGATTTATAATTTAATTTATAATCGACTTCGTACCCAAACTCAGATAACGACTTTGATGGATTTATGTTTTGGAAATTAGAATTTGAAGAAGTTTTAATTGATATTTTGAAATCTTGATTTTTGAAGAGCATTCAATTTAGTTGTTTTATTTATTTTTGAAGAATTGATTTTGGGGTAGTTATGTTTGCAGAATTGTGATTTTTATGATTATTTGATGATTTACAGTATATTTGAAGTATATTTGATGATTTGACGAGTGTTTAAATTCGAAGAACTTTATTGGTTTTAATTGTTTTACTTTGAGTTAAGTAGTCTAAGGCATTATTTTATTCCAAGGATACTGAACATGCACTCCGAGAGGTGAGGAGGCACTGAGCAGCAGGGTGCTACCCTACATTGGAGAAACTTAGGATATGTTGTCGTCTAAGAGGTCGGGAGATATTGCTCGTATTGTCTCGCATCGGGGGTTTGGCCATTCTTAGACACAAACGGTAGGGAAGTTAACCCATAGGCCGTTTTGGAGTTTGCGATCTGACATACTCTTAGAAAGTGGGATGCGGGTCACTAGCGTTGATCTCACTCATTTTAAATTATTTATTTACTCATTCATTTATTTATTTGATTTACTAATTTTGAAGTCTCTTTCCTCTTTTGACGATCTATTGATGGAATTACTTTCCATCCTTTATCCTGCATAGTGTTTGATGAATATTATTGTTGTTAACTTAACTTATTATTTTCCTACTTCGTATGTTGTATGTTTTTCCTTATGTCTTGTATGATTATTGGGTATTCCTGGCATTTTTTAAATTGTTAATTGAATCCTGATTGGACTGGAGAGCTGTTAGTTACTCCCCACTGATAGTGGATTTTTGTTGTACATCTTTGCAGATGTGGAAGTTTAGGATCGTTACCGTCTGGACTGGGACTGTGAGACATGGTTCTGTGAGGAAGGATATGATTCTAGTTGTTGTAGATGAGGACTATGATAGGAAGATTAAGACCACCTTTCTAGTGGGTCTTAAGTAGTTTTATTATGATTGTTCCAATCTTATGGAGTTCATTTTAGTTGGATTATGGTTTTGATGTTTTATTTGGGATTTTAGTATGTTTATGGAATGGGGACATGGGACCTCATTTCCTTATTTATTTTTGAGGTTATTATTGACTTGGGATTTTATTATATTTCATTATTTAGAATAACGTTTCCGTCCCAGTGGTATTTCCGCTGCCACTGATCTTTTATTTAATAGAATTTTTTATTTAATTTTATTTTATCTTTATTTTTATTTACTGTTAAAGGACGGGATGTTACAAATTCTCTGTTATGATTATGTTGGAAAGGAATAACTTTGAGACATATGTAATACATGAGTATACTTATTGAACTGTATATACTAAAGAATTTACGAAGATATTCTCCTTCGGAATTGATTCGAAATTCGACAACAATATCTATATAGTTATGTTGAAAACCCTTGCTATTGTACGATTTGTCGAAGTCTACAAGGACTTGTTTTAAAGCATGACGAATCATAATGTATTATGACTTTACGAGATGTGTCCTATTCTATAATTCTACTTTGGGAAAGATTTCGATAAGTTATATAAGAACCTTTATGTTATTTTGGATAGTGAGATATTTCTAAATGTTTGTTAGAACCCTTGCTGTATTTTGGAAGTATATTAGATATGAGAGTATGAGGAGTTTCTGTAATATACCTTTGTCGTTTGTAAAAGTTTTAGCTTAGAGTATACACCAAGGTATAATACAAAATGTTTCTAAGTTCATTGAGTTTTGTAAATTCATTGTTATATTGGAGCTCATTCCTTAGGTTGTTTGTAAATCATTTTCGAAATCTAAAGTCGCCTTAAAGAATTTTTGGTGGGCAATGTGTGATCATCTTTCGCTGATTTTGTTCTTGGAACCTGTCCTGGTGTGGACCGATTTCCTTGTTAATGGTTTTACAGGTTTAGTATTGAAAGAGACTAGTAAAATGGAAGCGAGATGAATTTCGGAGCTTATGTTATGTATGGAGAATGTGACTACTTATGGGATTATATTTAAGTTCATATTGTATTGGTTTAAATATTCTAGTAAAACCTTCAAAAAAATATTCTAGTAAAACAATTTTGTATTGAAGGATTATTTGCGCTGCTAGTCGAGCCAAGTTGTAATTGATTATTTGCGATTTAGACATTAATTGTCATTTATGATGTTAATGATGTTAAGCAAGCAGCTGGGGAAGGTCGGGTTTGTTACATGTGGTATCAAATATGCTGAGTTGGCTACATAGAGGGGGCAAAGATCCTTGGAACTATCCATCCTGGTTGGGTTAGGCGATTATAAGTTTTGGGAAATAGAAATCGTGAATATTAAGCGTTGTGCTTTGGGAAACACTGTGTTCAATTTAGAAACAAAGGAGATAAAAAGAGATTTGTGACTTTGATTGAAGTTTGGTATGGTTAATTTGAGGATTGGGAAATGTGGTTTTCGGACTCTATGCTTAGAGATAATGTAATTGAGGTAATGATTGATCTTTGAGATGTTATATTTAAGTTCTGAGGAGGAAACTTGTTTTGAGGGCAGTAGAGTGTAGTAGCCTATATTTTAAGCACTTTTAGTTATATGATAATTTTATTCTATTAACGTGATTATGAGATTATAAGTTTTGCGAATTGATTTCAAGAAATATGAAATTAATAGAAAGAAATGATATTATGAATTATGTTATTATTGTGGTTAGTATGCTAAATTATTTTTAGCGTATTTGAAATTTTAATTAGTTTTGCCAAGCCGAATTCCTTACTACAAGTTTTGTTAAAGGGAACTTATCTCAATAGTTCTAAGGATTTTAAGATATACTTAATAAAATTCACAATTAAAGACTCCCCAAAACCAAAACACAAAACCCCAAACCCCAACCCTATTTCACTCGCCCTCTGTTCTCTCTCTCGTTCACTCTGCCTTCTTTGCTCCTTCTGCTTCTCACTCCTTCCTTTGGATGCGTCTGTAAATCAACGACCACCACCGTCACTTGCGCCGACTACCAGTGCTCAAGCGAGCTTCCTGTGTGTTGAGTTTTTTATGGGTTGCTTGAACCTCTTCTTGTTCTCTTCCAGCCATTGATGAAGACCCATATTAGGGTCTAGGTAATTAGTTGATCACTTTCATTCTTTTTAGACAATTTCATTCTTGCATGTAGTTAATTTGGTGGTTAGTTGCAATTCAGATATTATCTGGATATGAAAAACCTTGCTAACTTAATATGTTTAGTAAGAAAATCCAATTCAATATTATTGGGCTTGTCTAGCATATATTCTGAACAATATTCATTGGTTTCTAATTGAAAGAATTATCAGATTTCATTGGGTAGTCTCTAGTCAATTTGATAATGGGACTAACAAATTATCCTGGATATATACAATTTTGGTTTTGATACCAATCAGTTTGTAAATTGAGTTAGTACTTCGCATACCAAAATCTCGTTTTCTTTCCCCGAAGCTGTAAATTAGTTTTGTGTAAGTGGGTTTTACTTAACTATGTTTATGTGATTTTAAGTAAGTGCTCAGTTTTCAAGAAGAGCTTATGTAAGTAAGTTGATTAAAGTAGGATTTAAGAATTGGAATTATAAGTTGTTCTTACGATAAACATGGTAATGTCAAGTGATGTTTACATTAGTATGGTTAACATAATGAGTTATTTTAAGTTAGGGTATGAAAAAAAGGGCTTATGTAAAGAGAGTTCAGTCAATTAAGTCGCTTTTTGAATTTCAATGAGATGATTATTTATTATGGTTGTTGTTATGGCGGTTCGAGTATTCTGTTGAGGTGAAGGATAAGGAGATCAGGAGATGGCGTTGATGAAATTTCGATTAGCGGTTAAGTTACACATTGTTCCTCCATTTTCTATTATAAAAAGTTTGTGAGTGTATTTTATTATGATAAGAGTTTTACATGGAACAAATATATAGATATATGTTGAACATTCAATTTAAAACTTCTATATATGAAAAAAATGGGTTGTGAGATCTGTTGAAAGTCTATATATGGACTTGGTTGATTGAAATATTTTTACCAGATATATGTTTCGATGTACTCGGTATATAAAGTGGCTTTATCCAACAAAGATATGCAAGGTATGGTTTGGGATTGAGATGGATTCCTCTAATGATTGTTCGACTTGTTTAATAAAAGTATGTATGAAACTGCTTTGAAACTTCAGTGGATTTGAGTATGATTAGTTGTATATGAATATATGTCGAATGTTGTAAACTACATTATACCCTGTGTTTCATGAAATTATTTGGATGTATGGGTATCTGAATATGGATAATTAGATGGAAGATCTCGATATACTTTTCAACGTAATTGCCTTGTGGGTTCCGAGTTGAACGAGTCGTATACTCTATAATGTTATTACCACTAGATTTCAAGTAAGCCAAATTAAGTAACATATGAGATATTATCATTTAAAAGGGTTTAGAATGTTCAGTAATACTGGTTACTCCTAATTATTGAAATTCAAGAATACTTAATTAATTATACGCCCTCTAAAGTAGGGATTGCTATATTGATTTCAGAAATACAATTACGACAATTACAAAAGTGGATTATTTGAGGCAACATGGTACATCGAATAGTATCTTATTGGTATATTGTTTAGGTGCACGTTATACAATCTTGGAATGTCTTTGGAGATAGTCTTTGCTGAAATGACTTAAAAGATTGGAATTCTATGATTGAAATTGTAATAGGATAAATGAGTTGTTCGATGAGTTGTCATACATGGATGTAGAAGAAAATATAAGAGGAAATTAAGTAGGGCAATTAAGGTTGTAGTTTGGTAATCTAGGAAAGAAAATGTCGGAGTTTAAACGTCGTAGTAAACTAATATAACTGGTCACGAAGACTATATGGGTTCTCCAGGTAAGTAGTGATAACTTGTGAATAATCAAAAATTTCAAGTACGGAGAAGAAAAGGTGGACATGTAAGGGTTATTCTATTGACATAATGGCTCAGGAAATGAGTGGCAGATCGAAGGAGTAGTACCGTATAATAAAAAGGTAATACCTAATTTGAGGAATTCTATAGTGGAATTGGAACTTTCTACAACGAAGAATCGAATCGAATAACTAAAGGGATATAGTGATACTAACTTTTTAAATGAAGGAATAGGAATAAATATATATTATATGGCGGAGCACATGGGGAATTAGGATCATGATTTACGTATATAGGAGATACGAATTGAGAACTAATGTGAATGCTAAAGGTTCAGTAATTGGGAACGCAAGGCTCAGGCCTTTATTTAAGTGAGTACGTACCCATTGATTGCCTAATACGATTTGAAATTTAGGCATCGTTGGGTTATGATAGTTACATGAATATATCATGAGAAGTTGCGACATATAAATGAGCAAGGTTGTAACATATAGATGATATGAGGTTAGTTAATTACAAATGGAATAAGGTTGTGAAATAAGAATGGAAAGATGAGTCATTAAGTACACATGGAGTAAAATAGTGAATATGGACATTATGGTTGGAAAGCAAAAGTAACGTCTCATGGAATGTATTCAGATATGACTGAGAATTGTATTGTAGGAACTTTGGATCTTATGGCTGGGTTATGAAGAAATGGAGATTAATGTTCCTATATGACTAGTACTTAAAATAGGAACGTTAACAAATATTATAACCTATAAGCTCCGGATAGATTATATTATGGAATTTATTGAGTACTATGACTCAGGGTTATGAAATCTATGATCAGGAAATTTGTTTAGTACAAGTATTTTGATCATGAAGCTTATTAATTACTATGTTTTTAGTTATGTAATATCTTAGGTGCAACAACTTTGAGTTGTGGAAATTATTAAGTGTTATAAGCTCTATCATTTCCTGGTTTTAGAACATAGCTTGGAACCTTTTGTTATGTGTGGCTATGAATCCACTCAAGGGTAGTAACTCTCTCACATGAAAAGGGAACTTTACTAAACCATCTCTATACAATAGGTTTGCTCAAAAGAACGTTTTCGAAATCACTATCTCACGGACTATTTTATGGGTAATGTAGGAGCTAAATTTGCCACTGCCAATTTCTCAAAGTGATTTTTGGAAAGGAAAATCGATTTTTAAATATATATTTATAAAAACTTTAGAAATGAGATTTGGTATTTAAAGTGAAGAGTTACCCCTGCACTTGGTTCATGGGTTTATGCTAAGAGTTTAGAAAACTTAGTCGAGTTGTTTAAGAGATTGAAGAGTTTGAATTTGTCAACTAATTTGGTTTTCGAATATGTTAAAAATAATTTGACCCCCGGGAAAGAACTGTGTGTGTATATAAGTATTAATAATGTGTATATATGTTTTCTGTATGGGAATTGTGTGGGACATGTCGTGAACGTCTTGCAACCAGTACGTACTGGGGTGACGACCCCAAAGTGCGTAGAGCAGGGGCATAGTCCCTCTCTATTTTCGTGTTCTTTTCTCCATATTGTTTAAAGATATTTGCTTACGTATATAAGTTGGATGATTTGGATTATGTTGCGAAGGATTATGTAATAAGTTGTCTTTCGGAAATTTTATGAAAATCCTTCAATGTATTTCGTGTTTAATTCTCTGTTATGATTATGTTGGAAAGGAATAACTTTGAGACATATGTTACATATGAGTATACTTATTGAACTGTATATACAAAAGAATTTACGAAGATATTCTCCTTCAGAATTTATTTGAAAATCAACAACAATAACTATATAGCTATGTTGGAAACCCTTGATATTGTAAGATTTGTCGAAGTCTATAAGGACTTGTTTTAAATCATGACGAACCATTATGTAAAGGTATATATTATCTTTGCACGTTTTTGAAATAATGACTTTCATGTTATACGTATATCTTGGACTAAAAAGTCCTATTATTGCTTAAGTATTGATAGATGTTGGAGTATGAGTAAATAACTCAGTATAAACCTTTGTGTTACTTTTCAATGAATGGGATTTTCCTAAGTGACGGTTTGGAACCCTTACTGTGTTTTGGAAATATGTTGTTGAATGTAAGAGATGAAATGTGTCGAGGACATATGAAGGACTTGTTTTAGAATTATGTTAGGACTTTTTTTTATAATTATCGAATAAGAATGGTCATATAAAAAGATTTTTAGTCCTCGTATATTTTGAAAGGACGACACTTGAACTATGGTTAGAGGCGTTGGAATTAGGAAGGCCTCTTATCTAAGAATTGGCGAGTTTCAGAGCATGAGCGAACAACTCATGATAAGCTTTTGGATAAATTCTATGATATATGTATACATAAGTTTATATAATGATATGCTTGTACGCACCTACGCTTAAGCTAAGTAATTCAATATAAGAGAACGATTACGAGGCGATCGAAATGACTAAGTAGTATAATGTATTATGGCTTTACGAGATGTGTCCTATTCTATAATTCTACTTTGGGAAAGATTTCAATAAGTTACATAAGAACGTTTATGTTATTTTGGATAGTGAGATATTTCTAAATGTTTGTTAAAATCCTTTCTATATTTTGGAAGTATATTAGTTATGAGAGTATAATGAGTTTGTCTATAATATATCTTTGTCGTTTGTAAAACAGTTTTAGCTTAGAGTATACACCAAGGTATAATACAAAATGTTTCTTAGTTCATTGTGTTTTGTAAATTCATTGTTATATTGGAGGTTGTTCCTTAAGTTGTGTGTAAATCATTTTTGAAATTTAAAGCCACGTAAAAAGTTTTGGTTGGACAATGTGTGCTCAGCTTTCGCTGATTTTGTTCTTGGAACCTGTCCTTGTGGGAGCAGATTTCCTTGTTAATGGTTTTGCATGTTTAGTGTTGAAGGAGACACACCAAAATGCTTGAAACCCAATTGGCTCAAGTGGCCGAGAAAAACCCCTCTAACCCCCTAAATCAACTTCAAAGCCAACCCATTTCTAACCCGAACCTACATCAAGTCAAAGCTATCCATTTGAGGTCGAGAACGAATTATGAGGGCCCCAAGATGCCTAATGAGTGTGAAGAAAGTAGGGTTGAGGTAGTTGAGAATGACAATCAAGTTGAGGAAGATGAGAGGGAGGTTGATGTTGAGAAAGGAAGAGAAGATAAGGAAACTCATGAGCAAGTTGGTGACAAAGATCCATTGTCAACACCTCCTCCACCTAAGACCTATGTGCCACCGGTCCCATATCCTTAAAGGTTGGTGGAGAGGAAGTTGGGCGACAAATTCATTAAGTTCCTCCAAGTTATGAGAGGCCTTTATTTTAACATTTCATTCCTTGATGCCATGTATCAAATGTCGGCCTATGCCAAGTTCTAGAAGGACATCCTCTCCAATAAACGGAAGGTTGAAGACGAGACTGTCAAATTATCATACCAAATAAGTGCTCTGGTGCAACGAGATATGCCTAAGAAGCAAAGAGACCCCAGAAGCTTCACTTTGCCAGTGAAGATAGGTGACTTCGAGCCTAAGGGTGCATTGGCCGATTTGGGTGCTAGTGTGAGTTTGATGCCTCTGTCCATAGCTAAGCGCCTAAACTTCCCTCTTCTTCCTACGAGGAAGCCTATTCAATTGGCGGATCGATCTTTGAGAGAGCCGCATGGTGAGTTGGAGGATGTTCGAATCCAAGTTGGGCATGTCTTGGTGACGTGTGATTTTGTGGTGATGGATATGGAAGAAGATCCGGAGACTCCTCTCATTCTTGGAAGAGAAGCTCTTAAGACATTGGGTGCCGTAATAAATTGCTGAAATGATACAATCACGGTTGAGGTAGCCAATGAGAAGGTTGTGTTTGAGTTCTTTAAAACATTGAAGAGACCCATGATAGAAAGAGTTTGTCGGGTTGGTCATGTTGAGAGAGAAGTTCACACTAACGATGAGCCCTATGCTTTTATCACTAAAGCACCGAGTTTAAACATTAATGAGGTGAAGAAAATCTCTATGCTTGTCGATAAAACTATTGTCGAGGAGACACATGAGGCGGGATTGAAGGTCCTTGCCGCTTCCAGCGATAAAGAGGAGAGTTGTAAGCCTTCTCTTAAGGTAGAGTTAAAACCCCTCCCCCCTCTCTTAAGTATGTTTTCCTTGATGATGCATGTACTTATCCTGTTATTGTCAACTCGGCTTTTGGTGACATCTTTATACCAGAATCGATTTAGATATTACAAAAATATAAAGATGTCGTCATCGAGAACTCGATTGATGACATTAAAGGGATAAGCCCGACTCACGTGGTTCCCGAGCCCCCTTCCGACCAGTGAGTCGGGATTTTTCCCTCCCTTACTATTGTTATCATTAGACTTTTCATAGTGAGGACACGGTGTGATTTAGCTTGGGGGAGGATGTATATATTAGTTGCATATTGTTTGCATTAGTTGCATATTAGTGTTTTTTTTTAGATTGCATTTTAGCATTTAGTATCATATTTAGGGTGCATGTAGATTCCTTTAGCCTTCCATGTCCATATAGATTGCATTTAGGTCTGAACTCCGCCCTTGGTACGCATGTGTCTTTTCTTGATGACCTGAAAACTAAAAAAAGAAATACTTTGATAGTCTCTAGTAGGCCAAGGAATTGTTGGGTTGTGGTATGATTGGTCTCCCTCTTGTGCGGCTCGACCGATGGTTATAGCTATACCTTTTGTGAGAGCATGTCTTTATAGCCTTATAGACTGACATCTTTTCAGTCTTATCTGCTTGTTGTGTGATGCTCTTCCTTGACGAATGTTCTCTAGAACTTGCATTGACTCTCTTTGAAATTGCATTGACTGGTTTGATTCTTGAATATGATTGAGGCGTTCAATATATATTTGAACTACATTGCCAAATGCCACCCACATTATCTTATCTCCTTTGTCACCCTTGTAAGCCTGAGCCTGTTTTCTTGTTTAACCACATCTTTAGCCTATTACCGATTTCCTAACCTAGGGGATTGTGAAGCTATATTGGTGAGTGGTATGTCTTGAGATTCAGTACTCTGATAGTGATTCGTGTTGGTTGTATGATGTATGTTTTGGTTGAACTCACGTTCCGTGTTGAGTTCACCTCCTCCCCACTTCTTGTTGGTCTCCAATCGCTCTCGCTTATTAGTTATAAAGGGAAAAACCAAGAAAAATAATTTTAAAAAAACATTAGAAAAGAAAAAAATGGGAACATTAAACATCCGAACAAAAAAAAAATTGTGGTTTTGTTCTCAGTGCTTAATAAAGAGAGATTAGGAGATGTTATTGGAGGAGGTATTACTGGTTGGTTGAGTGGTTGTAATAAAGTTAGATGGTCTCGAGTTAGCGTTTGTGTATATGGTGTTGATTTAGGAAGCTTCACTTTCCCTCTATATAGCACCAAATTCCCAAATGTCTCCACACCCTTATGATAAGAGGTTTTTAGTGTGTCATTAAGGCACTAAGAACCGCTTAGCAAACAATACTTATAATCCTAACGAGCGACTATTATGAACGTTGTAATGGCAAGTCAAGGGTTGAACCACAAGGAAATAGGAATTGACTAAGATCTATTAAGTCTAAAACTACCTAGTGAAGGGTATTTGGGGGTGAAAAGGATTGGATAATTATCAACTAACAACTGACTAAAGAATGACAACTAATAAACAAGTAGAGATATGAATATAATAAGGAGAACAATAGAGCTTGGGCTACTTGTATGGATCCGGTCAAGACACAATAAACAATGCCACTATGAACTATGTAAATCATGCAAGGTTAAGTTACCCTCTAATATACTTGTGTCCTCACTCGAATGGTCCTCTAGAGTAATAAATTAATCAATAAACCAAATACTCTCTCGAATGGTCTTTAGTCAATTGAGTAATTGATTCAATAAACATGGCAAACCCCTAAAGGATCCTCTTAATCTCTATCCAATATCTTGGTATACGGATTAAGTTGATTCATGGGAATGACATAGACTACAACATTGAATTAAGAGGAATTGAAATCTAATGCCCTAGCATAAACGTGATCAAGATTTAACCTAGAGTGTCAAAACACCAAGAACAATGCATAATTAACACGGAAATATTAATTACAAGAACCTCATACTTAGCCCTTTAATCCATACTTTCACCCAAACACTAGATGGTAAACTACTCACACATCATATTAATTAAACAAAAGCAATAAATTGAAGTAAACATGATTAACAGTAATTGAGAAATAAACAAGGGTTAAGAAAATAATACTTGAATTAATGGGAAGATTGAATCTCCAAACTAAGTATTAATGAGTAATCAATGTGTTTAAGAACAAGAACTAAGAGTTTATGGAGAGAAATTCTCCTAAAAAATAGTCGACAATTACAAAGTATATAACCTAAGGTATTAATAAGTTTCCTAAAATTAACTTCTGAGAAAATCAGGCCCAAAACCGCCTACAGGTCACCACGGTCGTGGTGCCTTAAATTTGTCGAGGCAGAATGCATTCTCAAAGGAAACTGCTTCTAGCCAAGTCAGGTGCCACGGTCGTGGCCAAATCACCACGGTCGTGGTGAAATGACTTCACCAAATTCCACTTCCTTCTATTTTGGCAGAATGTCTTCTGTTTTATCGAGTGAGGGTGACCACGGTCATGGGAAAATCACCACGGCCGTGGTGACCCAACTTGATCAAGTTAGTCCTAAATCTTCAACAGTCTACCTTGCCTGCTACATGTCCCCACGACCGTGGTGAATATGTCACGGTCGTGGTGGCCTATTTCCTTCAATTCCCAAGTCAAAGTCACCAAAGCGTCTCTAAAACAAGAGCCACGTAAGCTCGAACATGCTCCAAGTCCCTAGATCACAATAATACTCCAACACGTGCCAATTCTCTTGAAATGCATCATAAACAACCAAACACTCGTGAAGTATATTTGAAATCCAAAGGAAGGAAAAACCATGCAATCCTAACTCTAAATGCTCCAAAACTACATGCAATGAGACTTAAAAAATGACCTACAATTAAGCACAATAAAGTGCTTATCACCTTACCTTTAGCCTTCATTACAACCTTGATAAAGTCCTCATGATTCTTGAAAAGAACCAATGTCTCACGCGATGGAGAGTGAGAAGATATGCAAGCTTATGGTACAATATAGTCAACGGAATTGAGCCTGAGCGATCATTGTAACCATATAAACGCACGATAAACTTTGAGCACGACTAAAGTGAGAGCTACAGTCCATATGACTGAGCCAAGCTTGGGGGAGAACTTGTGGTAAAATTGGTTGCTTTTCCTTGTGCTATAAACTTTGAGACTTGATGGTGTTTTGCATTTATTAATGAAAAGGTTTGAAAGGTCTTTATTCTCTATCTTGACATGCATATTAGTGTGAGGAGTTATTTAACTCTTGCCCTAGTAGTTGATTTGCATTTGTTTGAGGACAAGCAATTGGACTAGCTTGGGGGAGTTTGGTGATAAGCACTTTATTGTGCGTAATTGTAGGTCATTTTTAGTGTCCTTGCATGTAGTTTAGAGGATTTAAGTCTAGCATTGCATGGTTTGGTAATAAGCACTTTATTGTGCTTAATTGGACTAGCTTGGGGGAGTTTGGTAATAAGCACTTTATTGTGCTTAATTGGACTAGCTTGGGGGAGTTTGGTAATAAGCACTTTATTGTGCTTAATTGTAGGTCATTTTTAGTATCCTTGCATGTAGTTTAGAGGATTTAAGCCTAGCATTGCATGGTTTTTGTCACCTTTGAGTTATATTGTCACTTCATTATCTGTTTAGCTGTTTTTGGATGATTTCCAGGCTAACTAGCAGGTTTTTGAAGTCATATGATCATTGGAAGACTACTTGTGAACTTTATAGCTTCAAATGGGCATAAAATTTGATCCGTAAATTGGATTAATGTAATTCTAGCGGGAGGTGTTAGCTCGTTTCAATAGAATTCCAACGACTGGTCATAAGCCCAATTCCGATAAGAGATGAGTGAGATATGATCGTTTGAAGAAAATTGAGTTGTCCGCTGAACAGCAGGTCAACACGGCCGTGTTGGTCTTTTCCACGAAGACAATCCTGTTCTGCTTGCCCACTGATTTGAGAAGTTCAGGTCTACACGCCCGTCTATTTTCACACTCCCGTGTCCATTTTGACACGCTCGTGTTGGCTAGGTTCTACGGAGGCAGTAACTTTTCTGAAGACTTGAGAATTCTAAAGAGCAGGTCTACACGGCCGTGTCGTTTTGGACACGCCCGTGTCGACCTGTATTCGGGTTTTTCCCCGATTTTCTGTCTTCATTTATGGGATATTATAAATAGGTTTTTGTGTTTTCGTTTTGGATTCACTCTACACTTAGACTCTAATACTTAGTTTTATTCTCTCTAAACACTCAAATACTTTTAGTTTCTCATATTGCTACTTAGTTTTGGATTCACTCTTTGAAGATTCAATTGTTCATTCAATCCAAGTAATTTTCTTTCAATCTTTTTTCTCTATTTTCATTGCTTTGTTAATCATGTTTAATTTTATTAATCTATTTTGCTTTGAAATCATGATTAGTGAGTAGTTTATTATTTAGTGTTTGGGCGAAAGTATGAATTAAGGGCTTAATTATGATGTTCATGTAATTGAGTTTTCTATTGATTATTATGCATTTATCTTGGTGTTTTGAAACCCTAGCGTAGATCTTGATCACGTTTATGCTAGGTATTTTAGATTTCAATTCCTCTTAATTCACTATTGATTTCTTTGTCATTCCTTCAAATCAACTTAATTTCTAGACCAAGAGATTGGGTAGAGGATCCTTGTATTAGGGGTTTTCCACACTTATTGAAACCATTAATCAATTGACTAGAGACCATTTGAAAGAGGATCTAGTTGATTGATTAATTGATTACTTTTGAGGGTCATCCGAGAGAGGACTCGAGTATTCTAGAGGATAACTTAACTTTGCATGACATTTGCGTGTGAACTTTAATTGCATTGGTAGTTCTTGCCTAGCCCGGATTCATACGAGTAGCCCGAGTTCTAATGTTTACCTTATTATATTTACATCTCATATGTGATTGTTAGCCCTTATTCGTTAGCTAGCTATTAGTCGATACTTGAATGAATCCTTCACACCCCCAAATGACTCAACACCCAAACCACCCACATTTAATTTTTTGAAACAAAACCGATTCAACCCACCCCAACCCTTCATTTCTTCATCAGTTTCCAGATTCTTCTCCCTGTTCATCCCCCTCTCTTCATCTTCTTCCTCTGAAACCCTAGATTTGGGTTTCCAGATTTCTTCACTCCCTCTCCATTTTGCTTCCCAGATCCCTTTCTCGTCCAAGCCTGCTCCTCTTCTTTGTCCTCAATTTCCTCCAAAAACCCTCCAAATGAGTCCAAACAAAATGTATCGTTCAGATTAAAACCTTATAGAAGACTCCTTCTTCGAGACCGAAGATGATTTCAAATTTGAATATTTATGAAATCATGGAAAGTAAAAACGATTCTCCATGGCCAAAAAGAATTTACAGCAATGGAACAGTCAAAAAGCCTCTCAAAAACCCTATGCCCTAAATGCCTTAGGAAGGGTTATTCAAGATTGTGAAGATTTTGACCACATGCAAAAGATGAGGGTTGCTCGAGCCTTGGCGTTTCCTGTTCTGCGTCTTCCACAAGAAAAGGGTAAGGAGAAGGAGAAAGATGTTGTGAAGGAGGAGGTTCTTGAAGAGGACCTTGAGTGCACTAGAACTGAGAAGTTGGTTGTAAAAAAGGAGGTTGTTCAAGAGCAGTGTAAGAGGACCAGATCTGGGAAGAAAAGAGTAAGTTTTGCGTCCCCCTTCCTTTTACTACCCCTCACAATCCTATTGTGTGTGCACTTCCAGCACAAGAACCACCTAGTGGTTCAAAGAACAAAGGAAAGGGGAAGATGGATGATCTGTCCAGTTCTAGGGGGAAGGAAAGAGGAAGATTGAAAGAAAAAGGGGAAGAAAAGGGGAAAGGAAAGGAGAAGGAGGAAGCAAAAGTGAGTCTTTTCTATTCTAGGGGAAAAGAGAAGGTTAAGAAGGAAGTGTATATTGATGAGTACTTCATGGTGGATGGTCCCGTTCCTAGGAGAGAGCATGATATTTATTATGTTGAAGATGATTTCAACAACTTGAGGCTATTCAAACTTGTGGAGGACTATGATAATGGGCTTCAGCCTGGATCGGACATTCCGATGAGTCCCTGCACAAGTTCGGATCTTGATCCTGATGATCATTGCTTCTTTTTAATGAGAAATAATGCTTCTCGTTGAGGTTTTGTATTCTATAATAAGCTCCCCTATATTTTTGGCAACCTATGAAAAATAAGTCCCTTTGATATTTATACTTATTGTTAAGATCATGTTGTTGCTGCCTCTGGTTTATGTTAGATATTTGGTATTGCTATTATGACAGTTTTATTGGGTAATTTTGTTATGCTCATGTAAAAAATGAGTCCCTTAAATGTTTTTGGATATTGTTGTTGTTGTTGCCTTAAAGGTTATTGATACATTATGTTGTTGTTGGTTGGCTTAATAATACTACTGGTATTGTCATGTAACTGCTGGATATTTTTGTTGGTTGGCTTAATACTATGATCATGTAACTGCTGGTGATGCTGCCTTAAAGGCCCTTTATTGTTTTCATCATGTTCATTACACTGTTTGTGGCCTTCAAGGTTGATTATGTTGTATTCCATTGAATCTCTTTCATAAAGAGGATTTGGCTAATGATATAAAGCATTCTAATTGTTAGTATAATATGAGCACTATAAGAGGGGGGGTGAATTATAGTGAGGGAATATGCCATACTTTTGCTGAATTAAAAGCTAGCTAAGGAACACGAAATGGGAACACGAGAGATTTTAGCGAGGAAAAACTTCCCTCAAAGTTAGGCCCAATAGGAAGAAACGACCTCGACCACAAGGGATTTTGACTCAATACTTTCCACTATAATAGGCCAAACGACTATGTTTATAAACCTATTACTTTTCTCTCAGGCCACAACTTAAGTTCCTAAACTCAATTTCCCAACAACAGGTCCCACAACTGTTGTTCCTCTCGAACTTCCCTCAAAGTTCCTCTCTTTCTCTTTCTCACGCTTCACTCAAAGTTTCTCACACTTACAAGAGTTCACTCAAACCTTTACCCAAAAATAAAATGTGTAAAACAATGGAGGAGTAAAAACCAGAATAAAGTAAGTATGAATTCTCTTAAGAACGACACTGACTCTTAATCCAACTAAGAATATTTAGCTAAGTCAGACACAAATGATTTCAAAGTTTAGACGCCTATTTATAGAGTACTTAGGCAAGACCACTACTTATGTACATTATCCCATGATGTTCATAACTTAATTAATTAATTAGTTTTTGTTAAATATTCATTGAGAAATAATTAACCACTCATCCCACTACTTAGTTCAAAATAAGAGATTCATAAACATAACGTGGTTTTGAATATTTGGGGAATAATTAATCTAATTAAAATAAATTAAGGCTTGGGAAGAAAATAATCAACCCACTAACCACTTCACTATAAACGTGTAGCAATAATGAACGTGATGTCAATTTACTTGGGGAGTAATTAAGTTATTTTATTTAAATAGTTTTTAGGAAAATATCTTTATAAATAATTTAATCAAAATCGAAAATCAATTTGGAATTTAAAACGAAAATCTTTTTAAATCCGAAAATCATATTATATTTTGAAAACAAAATCTTTTGGTTTAATTAAAATATAAAAGATAAGATTTAATTATCCTAAGTAAATTGGAAAATCATTTTAAATCATTTCCTAACAAACTGATAACCAACTCCCTAAAATAATGGATCTAATCAAAACTAGCCTAAGACTCCTAACAAACTAGTTAGACGCACACTGTATGTTACACGCACCACTTAGGAAATATTAGGTGTTCCTAAAGTCGTTTCTAAGTCTCTTCCTTAATCTTGTTCCTAACTCTGACAGTGTACGTTCCTTTTATGGGAACAGAACCAAGTTCCGTTTGAGAATTCAACATGAACTAAATTGAGCATTTACTCGACCTTAACAAGAAGATATTAAATACATCCTATTGTATTCTTAAATTCACTCTAATCTTGATACTTCATCATTCCAACATCTTCACTTCGATCTTTGATTAATTCTCCATACTTAATCTTCGATCAAGTATTCTCTTTGCTCGAGATTGAATTACCTAGCAACATCATGAATAAACTTGGGAACATGAAACAAGGCTAGAAGAATTATTTACTCTTATTGCCTTTCTCTTTCCCCCTCTAGCAACTTCAAAAACATTATTCCGCGATTTTGAAAAGATAAAATATATCTATCAAAATACATCACACCACCAGACTTTGTTAGAACCAATTTGGTTAGCATAAGCGAATAAAGCTTTCAACTCTCAAAAACTGCAATCCAAGAATATTAGTCATTTAAGAGACGCACACATGCAAAAAGATTCAACTTAGAATTAGCAAATTAACATTGTTCCATTGTAGCATGCGAAGGAAGGGAATAAAATACACAAAAAAAAATTGTTCCCATAAGTTATTAAGAAAGATAAGCCATGAAGAGTGATTAAGGCTTGGGAGAGGGGGTTCTTCGACCACTTCTTCCACCACATTGTTCAACGTAGCCATTACCTCCTTGTGATTACTTTCAACAGTCTTAGCAAGCTTGAACATCATAGCCTCCCTAGTCATCATGTTGTTGTTCACATCTTGGAGAGCCATTAGATTAGTCTTTAGTTGTTCCATAACTAGCGTTTGACCCGTAAAAGCGTTGTCAACCTGTTTTGTCAACCTATTCACTATTCCATTCACTTCCTTTGCTTCTTGAGCAAACTCCATCATCAAATCCGATTGACTCATAACCAATGTAAACAAATGATCAAACCTTTGAGAATGAGCAAAGGTGTAAGTAGTACCAATGGAGGGGTTTGGAGATGAAAAGATAAGGGGTTATTTGCGTTGGGTGCGACAGTGGGTACCTTAGGATCAGGAACAACAGGTTGTTCCTTGGCGATGGGAACAACTGCAGGTTCCTAGACCTTAGGAACATGAGTTGCAGATTTTGTGGAAGGGAGAGGAGTTGGGGAATTTTGTGGCGTAGGTCGAGAGGGTGAGACACTTTTAGCTGGGGTTGTCTCCATAGGAACAAGAAATTGTTCCCTTGATGGAGGAACACAAGTCTCGTAGGCTTCCTCTGCAATCATCGTAACATCATTATCAAGACAAGAACTCTCATCAAGCTCAAACGAAGGAGAACTTAACAGTTTCATATTTCGAACTCGTTGACTAGTTCTAGGAGCTACCAAAGTCGGTTTCTCTTTTTTCTCCAATTCGTCCATAACAACCACCTTCTTTCCTTTTTCTTTTTCTTTTCTTTTTTTCTATTTTTATTCTTTTCTTTTTCTTTTTCTTTTTTCTTCTCTACCTCAATGTCAGTTTCATCATACTCTTCTCCATCATATTCATCTTCATCCTCATCATCATCCACGTCTGTTCTCCCTTTAACTACATAGACATCAACAACACATACATTCAAATTATTCAATGCCTTGGCATTTAGCAAAATCCCCATTGTCATGCAAATGGTAGGAACTCCATTAAGCTTCACATTGAACTTAATTAAGATAACTGTAATAAGAGCTCCATATCCAACAACAATCTCGTTCTCAATACAATGACTCAATTGTTGAATTATTAAGGATGGAAAATTGATTGATTTATGTGATACAAGGCAATGAATGTAAAATACGTCTAACATGCTAACTTGAGCACGTTTTGAAAGACGAGGCAAAATAACTTTCTTGAGAATGTGGAAGAGTATTTTGTGGTAGGGGGATAAGAGATTGTGATCAAGAGAAGTGAAACCTCGTTTACCACCATATTTCACAATTAGTTCATCAAAAGATATATCAGAAAATGGGTAAGAACCATGTTCTTTTTTGAAGTAAACATCGACTCCCTTCACAGAAACACTAAACAGATTCCCCAAAAATTCAGAATTAAAATCAATTTGGATTCCCCTAACAAGAGTATAACAATTTCCTTCTTCATCTATGGAAAAGTTCTTACAAAATTCGTCCATCAATTTGGGATAGAGACATTGTCTATAACAATTTTCAAAGAGTAGTTCTCATCCTAGAAACTTTAACAAATCTAGCATTTGTCTAAGATAAACCCTTCTACACCAATTAACATCAACGCATAAACCAATAACATACCTAGATGCGACTGATTTCCTTTTCGTGATCTTAATTGTTCCTCTCACCGGGACAACAGGTTCCCCCTCAATCTTTGCATGTCTTTCTTTAACTTCCATCACCACAGCTTCTTCGTTTTGTTTCCGTTTACTCAAGATTCGTTTGGAAGGATTTGGTGAGATGTCCATGGGAGTTGGAGATTTAATGTGTGTAGAGGAGGGAGAGGGTTTTTCGATTTTTGTTGAGTGAGAGAGTAAGGGGTTTTGTGATGTTCATGATAGTGATGGGTGGACGGTTTTATTTGAGATGAAAAGTTGCAATTTTTGGCTTAATGGGAAAACTTGAAATTATTTAATGGAGGTAATAAATTTAGAGGTTAATGGAGAAGATGGAAAGTTAAAAAAAATAACTTTAATGTATATTTTTACACAGTTTTAGGAGGAAAAATATTAAAGAAATTCAAGATAATTACAAGATTATATTTCCCAACTAATTTGAGAGATATTAGGAGAAAATAAAGATAATATAAGATATTCAAGAAAAATCCGAGCAGAATATTTTTTTGGATTTTTGAATTTGAATTTCGAAAATTAAAAGAAATCCCAGACCTAATAAGCAGGGAACAACGAAAAAATTTTCTACTTTGGAACATAATTAATCTATCCCTCATTTACTCTTAAGGCATAGAATTGTCTAATGAACACTAAGGATAATATTATTGGACATTGGTGAGCAGTTTTCAGACAATTTCAGTCATACATATGAATTAATCATATAAAAATTGTGATGTATTTAAATAAATAAAAACATCAAATTTATTTACACATATGCAATGCCAAAGAGTCAAACCAATATGGAGAAGGATTATAGCAATTATTTCAATTTGATCAAGCCAAGTTCAAGTGTCAGTTTTTCAAATCTATCTTTATTCAAGGTCTTGGTCAAAATATCAGCAATCTGACGTTCAGTTGCACAAAACTCCATTTAAATAAGGCCCTTTTCAACAGTGTCTTTAAGAAAGTGATGCCTAATATGAATATGATTAACTCTAGAATGATGCACGGGATATTTAGAAATACTAATAGCACTAGTATTATCACAATCGATAGGAACATATTCAAAATAAATTCCATAGTCACGAAGTTGTTGTTTTATCCAAAGCATTTGGGAACAACATGTTGCTGCTGCAACATATTTAACCTCAGCTGTAGATAAAACAACTACGTTTTTCTTCTTAGTACTCCAAGAAACTAAACTATGACTAAGGAATTGAACCATACCTGATGTACTCTTTCGATTGACTAGATCACCAACATAGTCAGCATCTGCAAATCCTTTCAGTTCGAAGGTATCACTTCTTGAATAGAATGGACTTAAATCATCTGTTCCTTTGAGGTATCTTAGGATTCTCGTCACAACAGTGAGATGATATTCCTTTGGATTGGCTTGAAATCTTGCACATAACCCTACACTAAAAGCAATATCGGTACGACTTGCAGTTAGATATAATAATGAGCCAATCATACCTCCATAATTTGTTTGATCCACACTTGTTCCTATAGCATCCTCATCCAACCTAGTTGAAATTCTCATAGGTGTATGGTTTATTTTAGAAGCCTCCGAACCATATTTTTTCAGCAGTTCCTTAATATACTTTTGTTGATGGATGTAGATTCCTTCGTCTGTTTGTTTGATTTGTAGCCCCACGAAAAAATTGAGTTCACCCATCACACTCATTTTGAATTATATACTCATGAGATTGTTCCTATAGAAAGCTAAGTTCTTCTTCCAACTCGTAGTAACTGAGTTCTTTATCGAGACTTGTGCAGAGATGCTTGTTGTTTCTGATCCAGATCCGAAAATAAGGAAACCAATCCCAGAGGTTTGGAAATTGATTTCCCCTCCGATGTTAAGTCTGTCTTTGAGCAAATAGGAATTCTAATTGTATTTTGACAGAGTAAGTTTAGGGAGTAGGTGAGGTTCCCCCTTTTACCTGATTTCTAGGGACTATTTATAGTGTTGGTGAATGGGAAGGATCACCCTAAACTAGAGGAAGGTGATTGGTTAAGCAATAGGAAAGTGACACTTGTCACATCTCTATGGCCTTGGTTTTACCACCAATCATCAGCTGACTTTTATTGGGATTTGGGCTGATTATTCCCTCTTCTTAAGAAAAACATAGGCCTCTTTTTCCAAAAAGGGTGAGATCATTAAGTCCCCTTCTTTTAGCGCCACGTGTTGCCTTTTGGCTTCTGACATGTGTCGTTAGTCTATTGGTCCATATATCATGGGTCAACTTGGGACACGTGGCACTTCTTTAGTAGTCCACGTGTTCTCTTTGGCCATGTCACAACATTTGCCCCTAAAAGGGGTTTGATCTGAGTCTTTGACTGATTAATGCCCTTAGACTGAAAGTAACTTCCTAGATGTATCATACTGTTTAGGAGTTTAAGTGACTTTTGGGGAGGGGGAGAGTTTTTACCCCCCTATAGGGTTTTGACATGTGGCGAACAACTATTTGGGGATGGGGAGAGTTTTTACCCCCCTATAAATACCCCTTCAGAGCTTCATTTTGTCACTTTCCATTTTTTGCTCTTAGAGAGAGAAATTGTAGAGAGAGATGGTCTGTAAAAAAGGGGAAAGGAAAATTCCTTTTGTTTGGTGAAGGAAAAGTGAGTTCCGGAAGTTTACTTTGACTTTGCTGAGAGCGTCGTGACTTGTAGAAAAGGGGAAGAAAAAGTCTTTCTCATCTCTGTCCTTCACCTCATCCAATAACCCCGGCTATCCTATGGAAGATGTTAACCCTAGAGCCGATTCTTTTTCATCTTCGACTGTCACTAGAGTTCGGCCCATCTCGGCTAAGTATCCCTGCTTTTATTTAAAAAGAACATACGACCCGCTTCCGACGACCCAGTCTCTGCCTGTGCAGGATGATCTGGCGCGCGTCAAGCAAACAGCATGTCTGAAACATTCAATAATCCTGCCCTCCTCCAATTCTGAGATGGAAGAGTCTATTGTAAGAGGTCCTGAGAGAGAAGAGACCGATATAGTAGAGGAGATTCAGCCATTGGAAGTTGAGCTTTGAATGAATATGATCCTGAAGACTCAGTACATCACCATGATAAAGTCGGTCCTTCTGGAAGGATTTCAGACGAGGAAGATGATGAGGAAGAGGAGGAAGGGTCTGACCCTTCCACTACCTCGGTTGAACTAAGGGACCGTCTAGGTCCTCTTTCCGACCCAGCATATGTTTGTGTAGATTTTGACTGGTTGGAGAAGTATAGGCTAGATGGAAGCCGTGTGAATAGAGAGATGCCCATGAGTGATTTTTATTTCATCCTTCCTAAGAAAGAGGACACAATTTTTCATGCTCCACTCGGCCAATATGTTGTGTATAGACTAGCCCTAGACACCGGGCTTAGATTTCCTTTTCATCCCTTTATTCATGAAGTTCTCAGACATTATAACATAGGTCACAACCAGTTGGACCCCAATGCTTGGCTGAACAGCTTGACCTTTATTGCCACTTGTGAGCTGTGTGGCTTGGTCATGTCTCTTAATGCCTTCACCCATATACACTATGTTTCCCAGCTTCAAAAGAAAGTAGGGGGACTTGGCATAGTGTGTGCAATAGGGCATGGTTCTTGACCGTCTTTGAGAAGCCATCAAAGATGCACAACTGGAAATCGGAGTTTGTGTTCATCCAAGCTCCGGATATAGAGACATCCAGACCTTATAGGTACAGGAACAGAGATGTGACTAATATAGGACGGGGTGCCCCTATATTAGAGCTGGAGAATAAGTATGAAGATGTCGTGGCAGCCGATTTCACGGCTACAGAGTATATTCATCCTAGGCTTGGGGAGCTAGGATGCCCAAAACCTAAAAAGGCAGCTTTGAAGGGATCGGCTGGTTGGATTCCCTTCAAAGAAATGTTTTTTAGTGAAAGATTTTTGATAGCCGCTGGACTGAAGCATGGAGAAGATCCAGGTTTTGTCCTGGTATTGCCCAAATGACTGTTAATGCAATTCAGAATTTGTCTAACTAAATCTGGTTTCTTTTTTAATAGAACCGGTTAGAAGAAGGCTCCCACCGTCTTGGAAAGGAAAGATCAATATGAGCCAATTCGGCGAAAACCTATGGGCGGAACATTCAGAGGCTCCGTCTAAGAAGCGAGAAGAAACATTGGTAAACCCCCCCCCACCCCCGTTTTTTTTACAAGGACTGCTTATTGTAGGAAACCGTCCATTTTCCTAGACGTTTACCTTCTTAACCGCTTGTCTAGTGATTCCATTTATGAACGAAGGTTGCTCAAAGAAGGAAAGCGCCTAGACTAGGACAGACTCCTTCTTGGAGGAACCTTCGGTCTATTGTTACCTTCGTCTTTGATGCCTTGAAACAGAAGGTTGTTCAGAGAAGGAAAATGACCAGTCTTAGACGGCTTCCTTCACTGAACTACCTTTAACTTGGCACTTTAGACTTATAGGGGGTCGGCTGTATCTAGTCGTATTCCTTCATAAAGAAATCTTCGTTCCTAAACCTTATCATATCTGAAGCCTAATTTGGTGATTGTTATTTTGCAGAAGAACGCGCCGACGGCGAAGGCTATCGTAGCCAAGCCGACCTCATCAAGGAAACGGCCGGCTGCTTCGGGGGGAAAACCTTATTCCCCCAAAAAATCTAAGTCCTTTGCTCCGGCATAGAAGGTTGGTCAGACGAGTTTGTCTGTCCGTAAGGCACCTATCCCCTCTGGTGAAAAGGGGAGGAAGCCTTCTAATCCGGTGATCTTACCACCACCGCCTACCATAGTAGGAGCTGGAGAGTCGTCCACTCCTATTGACTTGGAAAACCAGCTGGACGCAGCTGGTTTGGACTTTGAGTGATTATCCCAGCCGGACGCAGCCTTTCCTAGGACCATACCCTATACTGGGGCTGTGGCTCGGCTAGTGGGGCAAATGCCTCACTCTTTCACGATGAAGTCTGCCTCTTCTGGTGAGTTATACTATTCTAACTGGTCCGAACTCTGCTGGTTGATGGACGATTAATGAGTCTGTCCAAAAAATTTGCAGTGGTCATCCCTGTTTGCAGTATTGATAGTTCATCTTTTTCAGATAGAGGAAAGTCTCCGGTCGTGGATTGGTCGGATGCAGAGTCGCTTGACGAGGCCATCCCTTCTTTTGCCAAGTACACCGCGACAGAAAAGAAGAAGATAAAAAAGGATGCCTTCGACTCCTTCCCTAAGGATTATGTCGAAGGACTAAGAGGAGACACGGCTGGACATGTGGGCTACTTGTCCCAGCTCGCTGCCGAGGTATCTTACTTCTCCTGGTTTTCTTCATTTTCAGTTATTTGTGATTTTCGTCATCTTCTAACTTAGTTATTCTTCTCTTGTTTTTTTTCAGATGTACGTCCGGCGCATAGTTTTGGAGAACTATGTGAAGGAACTTCGTAAGGATAACTTCGCCTATGTCCACAAGGCAACTACGGGGGGGTGATGAGGCCATAGTGATTTGTGAGTTGTGAGGGGCTGAAGATCCAGCATACGCAGAGCATGGAGACCATGGAAAAGCGCTCGGTCGAGCTTGAGTCAACTAACAAGCTTCATTTGATCAAGTTCAATGAGCTACTCAAGGAAAAGGAAGAGTAGCACCTGGCCAGGGATGTCATGCTGAACGACCTGGCAAAGGAGAAAGAGGTTGTTGCTGCTACCTCAGCTGAGCTTGGTTCAAGATTTCTGAACTTACAACGGAAGTAGCTCAGCTGAAGGACCAAGCAAAGAAGGACTTCCAGGACGCCCTCAAAGGCTTCACTGAGTCCTTGGAAATGGCCAAAGGTTGGAGAATCAAGGTCATGGAGATGATGGCCGACCCTGACCAAGTAAGTCGGTTTCAACGCCGGCTTGAATTCGAGGAGGAGTGTCATAAGGCCAAGAATCGTAACGAAGAGCCTCCGTATTTCGAGGATTCAGACGAGGAAGAGGAGTTGGAGGACGAAGATACTCAAGATGATGCCGCCATGGAGGAGGATTACCCTATTCCTCCTCTTAATGTCTATTTTAGCCGTCCTCCTTCTTTCCTTGCTTCTTATTTGAGCTATTCATTTGAGTGAGGAAATTAGGAGGTGGTTCTATAAGAACTAGTGCAAGCCTAAGAAGGGCTTGCACAAAGTACTCCAAGAAGTATGACAGCGAGGAGGGCACAGAAAACATCCCTTTTGGTCGAAGATGTTAAAGGAACTCAGCAGACACCCCTCGTCCAGTTTTGGCTAGTGTAATTTTTGGTTCTTTCAGGCTGTCTTTCAATGCCTTGTAATCACATTAAACAATTCCTGTCGTCTAGTTTTATTATAGTAACATGGAAACTCAACTGCTCTGTATTTTGTGGATTTTGGCAAACAACTTTCGTCCATTTGAATGAATAGCTTTCCCTCGCTTTGCTTGTCTAATGCTTAATTGTATCAAATTTTTCTAAGTAATCCAATAACTCGTCTAGAATAGCTTTCCCGGAATGATTGTATCGCAGATGCAGAATTTTTTGCTTCTCTGACCGGATATGTTCCAATCATATAAATCTTTGCTAAGTATCAACCTAAACCGTCTAAAAAGACCTTAACTCATCAGGGATGATTCCCCTTTTCTGATCGGACATCTTTCGATCATGAAGTTTTTGCCAAGTATCCGCCTAACCCACCTAAAATGGGCTAAGGATCAACTTAACTCGTCGGGGAGCGACTCGATCCGGGATGATTCTCCTTTCCTGACCGGACATCTTTCGATCATGAAGTTTTTTTTGCCAAGTATCCACCTAACCCGTCTAGAATGGGCTAAGGATCAACTTAGCTCGCCGGGAGATACCTAGATATCTGCCCCCCTTCTTGGGCGATTATCTGTTTTACCGAACCGTTGCCCAAGAAGGAAAACGGCCAGGCGAGTTGTAACTGAGCTGGTTTGATTTATAATCAGCCGTCAAAACTCTCTTCATCTAAATAGCCTTAGTTCCCATTTGGACGTTGGCCGTCTTTAGACGAAGAAGTGCATTGACTTAAATGCAATCCTTCTTTGTTTGTCTTTTACTTCAATCCCTGCTTGGCCTGCCCTTTCCTTTAACATGTCTTTAAACGGACATTGCTTCGTGAAGGAAGGCGGCCAAGCTATAGGTTTTAAACGAACCCTGGAAGTGTTGTTTGTTGATTCAATACGATCTTCTTCAAATACGACACTTCGTCTAGATTAGCCAGTACATGTGTGTATGCTCTGGCTGGCTTCCTTAAGAAAGCAGTACATGTGTCGAACCAGACTTTTGTTTGGTCTAATTTCCGTTGGCTTCCTTGAGGAAGCAATGTCCGTCTTCTAGCTATAAATAGCTTTTAGACGACCATATGTGCCAAAATGAACTTTTGTTTGGTCTTATTTCTGGCTGGCTTCCTTCAGGAAGCAATGTCCGTCTTCTAGCAATAAATAGCTTTTAGACGACCATATGTGCCAAACTTTACTAAGTATGCGTCACATTTCAGCCGACTTCCTTTAGGAAGCAATGTTCGTTTTAAATGACATTAGCTTTGTAAGATTTGTCATCTTTTGGGACAAACATATTTATAATAGCTGGACCTTTACTAAGATTTTTCACTATTCTTAAGTGACTTGGAAAGCCCCCTCTTCGTCTGAGTAGTCAAAGAGGGTTTGTGGGAAAATGTAATTTACAAACAAGTGCGAATGTAATGTATATCAAGGACATATAATAAGAAAAAAAATTGTATTGATGATTTTTGCTCAGCCAACCAACTGAGTGTTCATGTATGCAATTCTGTGCCGTGGCACTTAAATTAATACCTACTGCTAACAGCATTAAACATGAAACTTCTTAAGATTATCAGAATTCCAGGTTCTGAAAATGGGGCGACCTTCCATGTCTTGTAGTCGATAGGTACCACTTCTAACTTCTTCCACGATCAGGTAAGGGCCTTCCCAGTTTGGTGTTAACTTGCCTTGGTCCTTTGCTCGTCCCACTGCCTCCATCTTTCTTAGCACAAGATCACCAACTTTTAGTGGACGACGAGTAACACGCTTGTTGAATTCGCGAGTCATAGGGATCTTGTAGAGCTGCATCCTTAGTAGAGCATTGCCCGTAACCTCCGACAGCTGATCTAAGGTTGTCCTCATAGCTGTCCAATTTGCCTCTTCTGAGTAGAGCATAACTCTTAGAGTAGGCTCCTCTACTTCAATGGGAAGGACAGCCTTAGTCCCATATACACCAACATAAAAGGAGTTTCACCAGTGGAATTCTTTGTTGTAACACTAGTTGTAATTCCTCTACCCACAGACCTTTTGCATTATCAAGTTTTTTCTTAATGCCATTTCATAAGATCTTGTTGAATGACTCAACCTGTCCATTTGCTTGTAGGTGTGCTACTGCAGCATAGTGTCCCCTGATATCTCTCTCCGCCAGCCAGTCCCTCAGCTTGGGTGTATCAAATTGTGGGCCATTGTCAAAGACTATGGACTAGGGCATGCCAAATCTAGTTATGAAGTTCTTCCACATAAAACTCTTCACATCTTTAGTGGTGATGCCCCTGACAGCCTCAGCCTCTACCCACTTGCTAAAGTAGTCCACAACAACTATCACGAATTTCTTTTGCCCCGCAGCTAGTGGGAACGACCCAAGTATATCCATGCCCATTTTGAAAAGTGTAAAGGGAAAAGAACCGGAGTTAGAAGATTTGAAGGTCTTTGATAAAGATTTCCGTGTTTTTGACAATTAACACATTTCCTGACGTATTCCATGGCATCTTATCGAAGGGTTGGCCAATAGTATCCCGTTCTGAAGGCTTTCTCAGCCAACGCATGTCCACCTATATGGGAAGCGCAGGAGCCCTCATCTAATTCTTTCAAGACTTCCATACCATCAGCCTTAGTTATGCACTTCCGAAGTGGTCGGTTAGTAGATTTCTTGTACAAGGTTTCATCCTACAACAGAAACCAATTATCCCTTACCCTGATATATTTAGACTCAATAGGATCGTCTGGTAACAGACCAGTCTTTTTGAAATGGATGATTGGTTCCATCTATGTGTTTCCTCTGTTGAGAAACATAACTTCTTCTTCGTCTATACTTTTCCTTTCCTTGATCTCCAAAAAAACCGTTCTAGATTTGTCACAGGAAGCTGAGCTAGCAAGTTTTGAGAGGGCGTCGGCTTGGTTGTTTTCTGATTTGGGCACTTGTCTTAGGACGAATCTCCTCAACTGTTCTACTTCATCTTTGATCAGCTTCACATATTGGGCCATGGAATTTTCCTTGCACTCATATTCTCCATTCACTTGGCTGACCACCAGAACAGAATCTGACTTAGCCTTAATCTCTTGAGCTCCTGCTGCCTTTCACATCTTAATACCAGCTAAGAGTGCTTCCTACTCGGCCTCATTATTGGATGCCTGGAATTCAAAACGCATGGCAAACTCGAACTTATCTCCTTTAGGGGATTGGCAAATAATTCCTACCCCACTCCCATTAGCATTGGCTGAGCCATCTACCATCAGCGTCCAGTGGGATTTTCCTTCAGCATGAACGATAGCCTATTTTACTTCTTGTTGGGTCAACTCGACAATGAAGTCAGCCAGAGCATGTCCTTTTATGGCCTTTCGGGGTTCAATCATGATGTCAAACATATTCAGTTCTACTGCCCATTTCAACATCCTTCCTGATGTCTCCATCTTTTGTAAAACTTTCTTGAGAGGTTGAACAGTATAAACCACTATCCTGTGAGCCAAGAAATACGGTGTAACTTTCGGCTGGCCATTACCAACGCAAAACCAAACTTTTCCACCATGTTGTATCTTGTTTCTGCTTCCTTCAACACATGACTGATGAAGTATACTGGAACTTGCACGTTCTCCCTCTCAACCAGAAGAATGGCACTAACAACATCTGGTGAAACAGCTAAATATACAAAAAGCTTTTCTCCCTCAACCGGGCTGACTAGACGTGGGAGCTAGCGTAGATGATCTTTTACTTATTATAACTCTTGTTCAGCTTCTGCCGTCCATTCAAATCTGCCCTTTTTCTTAATGGTGGCAAAGAAATGATGGCATTTATCTCCTGACTTGGACAAAAATCGTCCTAATGCTGCCAAACACCCAGTCAGCCTTTGTACTTCCTTTTTCCTAGTTGGGGACTTCATGTCGAGGATTTCTTGTATCTTTTTCGAATTAGCTTGTATACCCCTATGATCTACCAAAAAACTCAAAAAATTTCCTGCTGAAACTCCAAAAACACACTTTTTGGGATTTAATTTCAGCTTATACTTCCTGGGAGTTTCAAATGTTTCTTTCAAGTCCTCTACATGGTCACTCTTAACAGGACTCTTGAAAATCATATCATCTATGTATGCTTCCATATTTCTCCCCAGTTGAGGCTAGAAGATGATGTTGATGAGTTTCTGAAAAGTGGCGGGTGCATTTCTGAGTCCGAAGGGCATCATCAGACACCCATATAGACCCTTCTCGGTGATGAAAGAGGTCTTATCCTGGTCATCTGGCCACATTGGAATTTGATGAAAACCATAATATGCATCCATAAAGCTTAAGAGTGTGTGTCCGGCTGTGGAGTCCACTAACCGATCTAACTTGGGCAGAGAGAAACTGTCCTTGGGAAAAGCCTTGTTGAGATCTGTGTAGTCCACAGACATCCTCCATGTTCCATTAAGCTTAGGCACCATCACTATATTTTCTATCCAGTCAGGATAATGAGTTTCCTTGATGAAACATGCATCCATCAATCTTTTTCTTCTTTGTCTACTGCCTGATTCCTAGCCGGACTAAGATGCCTCTTTTTCTGACGAACGGGCTTCTTAGATGGATCAACATTCAGCCGATGAACGGCCACCTCAGGATCAATACCGGGCATTTCCTCCGTACTATAAGCAAATACATCTTGAAATTCACTAAGTAAACTTACCAACATCTCTCTTAATTAAGGATCAAGAGAGGAACCCAGTTGAAGAGTTCTCTCTGGAAGAGTTTCTTCAAGAATAAAAGTTATGGGTTCATCTACAGGTTCTGGGCGTTCAGTGGTCATTCCGATGATAGCCATAACCTCTGCTGAAGAAACAGGCTCTTCTTTTACTGTAGTAAACTTTCTCTTTTTACTCGGCAGGTCTCCAAACGCCTTCCTTGAGGAAGCAATCTTCGTTTGAGCTTTATCTAATCCTCTTCTGCTGGACGAAGCTGGGATCAGAGTTTCAGCGGTCTTTTCTGCTATGTCTGTCTTTCCCTCATTTTTCTCTTCTAGATTCCAAGACGAAAGTCTTAATGTGGTTAAATAACACTCCCTTGCCGTTCTTTGATCACCGTACAGTGCTCCAACCTGTCTGTCGTCACACTCGAATTTCATCAGGATTAAGTGTGTAACCACCACAGCCTTGATATGATTGAGGGTTGGCCGACTCAAGATCACATTATAAGCCGTGAGGTCTCTCACCACCAAGAGCTTAATAAAGAGAGTTCTAGATTTTTCTTTTTCTCCAACCTAGACAGATAATGATATTGTTCCTATTGGATGAATAACTCCTCCCCCAAACCCAATAATAGGATGGTGGACGGGGAGCAATTGATTCTCATTAAACTTCAGCGGAGACAGGCAGTCGGCACTGATTATGTCAGTTGAACTACCTGTGTCAATCAAGATCCTCCTAACCTAAGAAATGGCTATCTTCATCTCTACTACTAATGGATCATCATGAGGGGTTCTCAACTCTCCTCTATCACTTTCACTGACGACCACCTTAGGAAAAGGCTCAACTTTGGTGTCATCCGTCAGTACAACTTGACCGAGTTCTCTGAGGTAACTCTTATGCCCCCTGTTGGTTGGTCCTCTGGCAGCAAATCCTCCCGAGATTACCAATACCACATCTTCATATGTACTCTCAGTTTCTTTCTTCTTTCCAAACCGATCATTTCTTTTTTGGAATTTCTTACCTCCTTGAGGGAGGTAGGTATTCATCTTTCCCTGTTGGGCTAATTCTTCTAAAGCTTTTTTCAAATGCTTACACTCATTCGTCTCATGACCACAATCTTTATGAAAATGGCAATACTTGCTTCTGTCTCTATTCCGGTAAGGAGTCTTCATTTCAGCTGGAGCCTGAGATCATGCTGATCTTTAATCTCCATAAGGATGAAGTATTGATCCTGGTTGAACTCTATAGGATCGGCTGACGCTGTGGCTTCTCTTTCTCTTCGTTTTCCCTTCTTAAACGAGGTCGTTGTTGAAGCCACCGTCCAGGTCTCAGCCTTCTTGGGGTTGTTCTTTTTAATGGGAACAGATTCCTCGGGCTTCTTAGACTCAGGGCGTTTAGCTTCAGCACAAAACTCCGTTTCATGTATGAAGGCTTCCTCTCTCATGGATTCAGATAGAGTGGTCACCTTCTTTCTAACCAAATCAAACTTAAAGCTCCGTGGTCGTAATCCTCTAATGAAAGCATCAAAGGCTACTCCCGTATTCAAATCTTGTATCTGTAGAGCCTCGAGGTTAAATCTCTTTACGAAGCTGCGCAAGGCTTCCTTGGGTCCCTGAACAACCTTTCCCAAATGCATGCTGGTCTTCTTCTCTTGCCGATTGGCTACAAAATGGCTGGTAAACAAATCAAAATATAAATACTCGCAAACAACATGCTTGAATCAAACATCCATTTAATCATGTAATAAACATATAGGCAATTAACATACTCAACAACATGTAATTCCAATGCAATAGCCACGTATGAACTATAAAAGGATTCCCTATACATGATACTATAAATAATCATAATCCTTAGAACATGATACTAGTCCAACACATAATGACATGTACGTACCTTGTGTAGACAAAGTGAGAGGCCACTTTAAAACTCTAAAAGTCGCCTAAACTAACTTCTCCGCCTACCAAAATAATAACATAACAATGAATTAATGTCTTAATTAAAGCACAGCAATATAAATTATTTTAAACATTTCATAACTTGTTTTAAAATACTTTAAGAACAATAAAGTTTCAACCTTTAACAACCTTTAATATAATACTATAAGTATAGGCTTCACAAACCATTACTTTCATACTTGAAACTCACTTTAAATAATAAATAATAAATCTGAAATTATAACTTATATTCATAATAAATAATTTCAAATTTTTAATTACTTAAACAATAAAGTTTTCAACTTTATTTACAAAACATATTAAAACTCATAAAACTCATTACTTTAATATTAATACTTTAGTTAAACATTAAATAGAGGATAAATGTTAAAAAATAACTAAAAGATAAACACGAAAATGGGAACGAGGAGGAGAAACACGCGCACTAGGATGACACGTGGTTGTGGTGGCGGCGTGTGGCATTCACGCGCTGCGTGGCTGCTGTGTTGCTGGCGCACGGAAGGCGAGAGGAAATAGTGGTGGTGCGGTGGCTGCTGTCGCTGCCGCTGCCGCTGCACGGAACACAACAAAGGAGAGGTGGTGGTGGCTGGCCAGCAGCACGCAAAACGAGGGAAGAAAGAGAGGGAGTGGGCGCCAGTTTTGAGGAGAGAAAAAGAGAGAAAATAATTGGGGTTTAGGGGTATTTATAGGTTTGCCCTAAAACCTACAGCAATTAGGTTTGGCTTAGGTTTGGGCTTTAGGTTGATCATCCAATCCTAACTAAAGCTTTGGGCTCCTCAACCTAATATTAGAAATCATTTTAAAGACAACCCAAAACATTTAATAAAATATTCAATACTTAAAATCCTACCCAATAAGTATTGATGATTATTTAAAATGTTTAAACAATCATTTGACTTTCAAAATAGTCAACACTTAAATAATTAAATGAGATAAATATGAAAATGATTATAAATATACTTTAAATATATTTATAAAATTATGGGGGATTACATTCCTGTTTAAGCGACCAAGTCTAATAGGGCATGAGTTCCTATAATCACCAGTGTTCCCACAAAACATACAAACTTTATCACTTGGTAAATCAACTCTTTTTTTAGGTTTTTCTAATTTCTATTTGTGATTAAAACAAAGACCTTCAGTTCATTTGGTTTGAGGATTCTTAATCCAATTAGGAATAGGAAGGAACTTCTTCTTGTTCCCACTTAAGTTCAGTTCCCCTTGAAGTTCCTTGTTTTCTTTTTCCAAAAATGAGACATGATTTTTCAATTCATTTATTTCAGATTTGAAACTATGTAAGGGAACTGACTTAATGTCAAAGGAACTGACTTAATGTCAAAGGAACTCACTTCAGGAACAAATTCTTTTAATTGAGATAACTCAAGGCTTAACAAGTAGTTCTTATTTTTAACAATTTTGAAATTCTCTTAAATTTAGATTTTTATCAAACAACTCGAAAAATCTTTTCTCAATATTAGTTCGAATACTTTAAAGCCAAGAAGTATGTTCCTTTGAAACTTGCAAAGCATGTTGACTTTGTTTCAACTTAATAGACTCGTCTTTGCAATCATTTACAACATCAACAATAATCTCACATAATTGCTCTTTACTTAAAGAATTAAGACGAGATTTGATAGTTCCCTCAAAAAAAAAAAAGACGAGATTTGATAGTGTCTCAACAGGCCTCAAGAGATTCAATCTCATCATCAGATTCGGGATTGTCAAGAGCTGTGAGGCAAAGGTTTGTTGTTTCCTTGTTAGGTTGAGGATCATCTTCTTCCTCGGCATCAGAATCTCCCCATGCAGCAACCATATCTTTCTTCAAGTCAGATCTGGTATAGGAACTCTTGTACCCCTTGTTCCTATGCTTTGTTCCCTTCCTTTGCCTTTATCTTGTTCCCATTGGGGACACTCCTTACAAAAAGTGATCGGAACTGCCACATTTATGACAAACAGGTTTGTTAGAATATTTCTTATTTTTACCTTTGTAGTCTCCATTCTTCATGTTCCTAAAAATTCTTTTGAATTTTCCGACCATAAGAGCAGATTCTTCTTTGTCAGTTTCCGAGTCATCTCTTTCATCGGCTTTCAAGGCAATTGACTTCTATTTGGAAAATTCTTTATTCTCATTGTCCAAGTATAGCTCGTGAGTCATAAGGGAACCAACAAGTTTTCCAGATTGAACTTCTTGTAAGGTCGTAACCTTAGCAGGCTCATAACATGGTTTTGAATACTTGGGGAATAATTAATCTAATTAAAATAAATTAAGGCTTGAGAAGAAAATTATCAAGCCCACTAACCACTTTACTTAAAAACGTGTAGTAGTTTTGAACGTAATGTCAGTTTACTTGGGGAGTAATTAAGTTATTTTTTTTAAATAGTTTTTAGGAACATATCTTTATAAATAATTTAATCAAAATCGAAAATTAATTTTAAATTTAAAAGGAAAATCTTTTTAAATCCGAAAATCATATTATATTTTGAAAACAAAATCTTTTGGTTTAATTAAAATATAAAAGATAAGATTTAAAAGATTTGATATTATCCTAAGTAAATTAGAAAACTATTTTAAATCCTTTCCTAACAAACTGATAACCAACTCCCTAAAATAATGGATATAGTCAAAACTAACATAGGATTCCTAACAAACTAGTTGGGCGCACATTTTATGTTAGGCGCACTACTTAGGAAATATTAGGTGTTCCTAAAGTCGTTTCTAAGTTTGATCCTTAACCTTGTTCCTAACTGTGCCAGTGTTTGTTCCTTTCATGGGAACAGAATCAAGTTCCATTTGAGAATTCAACATGAACTAAATTGAGCATTTACTCGACCTTAACAAGAAGATATTAAATACATCCTAATGTATTCTAATCTTAACTCCAAGCTTGATAATTCATCATTCGAATATCTTCACTTCGATCTGTGATTAATTCTCCATATCTAATCTTCGATCAAGTATTCTCTTTGCTCGAGAATGAGTTACCTAGCAACATCATGAATAAAATACAACATTTATCTTATGGTTAAGTCATCTTCAAAACTCAAGGGTCAACCCTAATGAACACCTAGTATTAATGATAGGCAGCACCACTCTTATGTTCATGATTATATTTTTGATTATGTGTCCCTCGAATGTATTCACCTAAGCATCCAAATGATGAAGGGACTGAACTTAGTAACTCTAAGAAGTAAGGGGTGATTACCTCCATACTTGGTTTCATAATCCGTATGTTGAGGAAACTAACCCTATTTCTATTTTGAGTTAAAATCAATTCCCTGATGGATGCAAAAAAGTCAAATGATGTTATGATAACTTAGCACTGCCACTTTGAGCTAGTATGCCACAAATCTCATCTAATAATAAAAGCAAAAAAATGAAACCAAAAAAAAAAAATCTTTCACTTCATGTTTAGTTTTCATTTCAACAAAACATGACTGCTTACAAACCTTACCCTTTTTCCAACAAAATAAAGTGTCTACTAGTTACAATTTCAAAAAAGGATAAACTTTAAATGTATTAGCAATATTGCCATTCACTGTCTATATACCAAAAAATACATTCTAAATTATGTTTCACAAAGTGTTTATATACCCAAAAAGTTGTTTTAAACTCATTTGTAGTAGTCTTCAAAACCTCACTGTTCTTCTCCAGCTATGAACTCAAAAGCTTCACCCACATTAATAAAGCTTTCATTCAAATACTTCACTCCCTCATCAAATAGTGCTTGATCAACAGGGACACTTTCAGATAATAACTCTAGCCTTTCTAACCTCCTTTTACCATGGTGAGGGATCTTGTAGTTGTTCCCTCCTTGGAATTTTAGAATCTCCAACATCACATATTGTAGCTGCAACCATGTGTACTTTAACACTTCAGGATCAAAAAATCAAAGCATCTTGAACTTTGGTCACCAGGTCTTCTAGGTTCTTATGAAATGTCTTGTATTGTAATGCTTGTATAGCTGGAAAAAAACCAAAATCAAATACATTAAAATCTGGACTTTGAGCTGGTTGACATATTAATTGAATATTAAAACCATTTCTAGTGGCAGCAGCAATGAACACTGGATCATTAGGCTATATACGGGATCTTGCATTATCTTGTTCGATGTAAATATCCTTTGATACCACTGTTGGCCAACACCTTATGATAGAAGATATGACTTGATTGATAAGGATGTCCTTGATGACTTCTTTGGTGATGCTTGTTATTGCTTTTGTTTCAAGAGTGCATGCCTCTCTGTTTTTACTTTTATTCTTAGCTGCAACCCTCTTCACAAAAGGGTAAATGCCAAACTTTCCATCATGTAACATGCCCTCATTTTCATCATTGATAGGTCTTGATGTGGCTGCCATAAACATTGCTTTAATCTTAAACCTCTTTGACGGTTAACACCTATATGACTCATCCTCATGTGGAAGTAAATAAAAGCTCCTCATGTCTGGATTTAGATAAAATCATTTTTCATCTATGTGCATAATGTTATGCATATCAACAAATCTAGCAGGCTCATTTCTGGTTTGTGGTTCGATGTTTCAAAACCCAAAGCATCCTATCTATCTTGTGTTTGTTTGTGACTGAATGATGGTTGGTACTTGTATCAGTCCTTAATCTGTCTTTCTTAACCAGTTTCCAAACTGTGGACTGAGCAAATTTGAGTGCTCCCGCAACTGATTTAAGTGTTGTCCTCTGATATGAAGGCATTGAGTGAAGCCAATCCTCTTCAAATTGAATGGATTTTCTTCCAACTCTTCTTGTTTTTTTGGGCCTCGTGTCTTTAACATTTTCTACACTTCCTTTTTCTGTGCATCTTTCCATATTCTATGCAATGTAGTTTTATGAATTCCATATTTAAATGAAATTTGTCTCTTTCCCATGGTATCTTCCCATCGGCCTTACTTAAGAATAGTTCATCAACTATATGTCTTCTAGTTTCCATATTTAATTCCAATTTCTTGCTCATATGTTGTTGTTTTTGTTCATATGCTTGCTGCCCCTGCTCTGCTTCTTGTTGTTGTTCTTCTTCTTGTTCATGGTCATGTTTCTCTTGTTGTTGTTGTTGTTCTTGTTGATGCATGTTGATCTGGTTGTTACATTCCTTGTAGTCATCGTTGAACCATTCCAGGTCCATCATGCCTCCAACACTAAGCTCATCATCATCCTCCATGAAGTTTTGTTGCTGTTGAAGAAGTTTTTTGAAGGACAATAGTGGTTGCCCCTGTGTTTTATTTTGGGTTTATGAAGATATAATTAAGAAAAAATTGCCTAGAATAATGCAACATTTTGGCGATTTGCAAATAATAATGCAACCCAAAGATTATTCTGGAATAATGCAACCCTTATACTCCATTTATTTTAAACAGGACAAATAGCCTGTAACCTGAACCCTAGGTAATTTTTTATTTAAAACTTTAAATTTTAATGAATATATTATTTAAAAAAATATAAATATAAAACCCCCTTGAACCCCCCCCCAGCCCACCCTCCCCACCCCCCACCCTAGCCCCAATCTCCCTCACGAATGTCCCCCACCCACCCCAACCCCACCCTCCCCCACCTCCTCACATCGGACAAAACCCCTTCTCTGAAACGTCACACTCACCTCCCCACCTCCCCACCACCGGACGACCTCCCCCCCGCCTTCTCTTTCTTTCAATCCTCGTCGTCGCCTGAAACTCCACACTCACCTCCCCATCACCGGACGACCTCCCCTTCTCTTTCTTTCAATCCTCGTCTTCGCCTGAAACGCCACAAACACCTCCCCACCAACGGACGACCTCCCCCCCGCCTTCTCTGAAATGCCACACTCATCTACCCACCACAAAACCCCCTCCCCCAGCCTTCGCTTCCCCCTGCCTTCGTTGCGCCACCACGAATGATGTCTTCTCTCCTCCTCGGTGCTCAGACCAGCCTCGCCGGCGAAAATGGGGTAGGGTGAGGTTGGCGGTGGCTCCGGTGGTTTGTGGCTGGGAAAATGAAGTGGTGGGATGTGGGTGGGGAAGAGAGAGAGGCTGACAGTGGGGGGAAGGGGTGGGTTTAATTTTCTTTTTCTTTTTTTGTTTTTGTTATTTTTTTTATTTTACTTTTCAAAATTGTTTATGAGAGCCAATTATTATGCGACAAGTGTCCATTTTACCTATTCTTCAAGTCATAACCGATTTTGTCCTGTTTAAAATAAATGGGGTATAAAGGTTGCATTATTCCAGAATAATCTTTAGGTTGCATTATTATTTGCGAATCGCCAAAAGGTTGCATTATTCTAGGCAATTTTTCCTATAATTAATTATTGAACAATTTAATTTAAGTGCATGTGTGTGTAGTGATTGAACAAAGTAATTATCTAACTAGTAGGTGAGCATTATGTGGATTTTTTTTGCAACACTCTCTCTTCATTCGCTCTATTTATAGAAGAGAGAGTGGTGAACTAATGTTGGGTGTGAAAAGGGAGCAGGACTTGAAATTTGATTTTGATGGGAAATGAAATTTTTTGTCTCCTGATTTATTGGGTGGAAAAAGTCCACCATTTTTTTGGTGGGAAGTTAAGTGAGGCTGCTTCTCTCTCCCTCCCCCAAATGCTGCCAGTTTATTGTGGTCCCCCATATTCTCTCTCCTTCTTTTTGCTCAATTAATATACTCAATAGTCTTCATTCCCCTTAATTATATACCCAAAAATTCACCTAATAGGTCATTAAAAATTTTGCATTGGCTTCCATGTTTTCATAAAGTGTTGCAACTAAAAAAACGGAGGTAGTAGTATGTTTTTTATATACGGTCATTTTACATGTTAGGCGTGGTTTTTTTTAAAATTTTGATACTTTTCCCAGTTTGATCCATCTTATTCTACATGCATACGCAAAACAAGAATGCGACATTGGAAAAGAACCAATAAAATTTCTAAACAAGAAAATATAGAGCATTAAAATATCTTATTAAGAAAAAGGAAAATTTGTCGGAACAAACTTTTATAACCAAAACTTTGTTAAGAACAAGCTTTTAAAAAATTATGGCAAAACACAATCTATAATTTTTTTTTGCGAGAAACAAACCTTTTTCATTTTCGGGGGTTGATTGTAGTATCTCACTGCACCCTAATTCAATCAACAACCTCAAAACATGTCATAGCATCCTTTTTCATTAGAATGTAGTGGGGTCCCATAATCAACCCCCGAAAATGAAAAGGATTGTTTCTAACAAAAAAACAACATTTTAATTTGTATTTTGCCAGAAAAATTTGTAAAACTTGTTTTTGACAAAGTTTTGGTTATAAGAGCATCACTAATGGTGAGCAAAAAAAGAATCTCAATTTTCTCTTTCCTCATTTCTCTCTCCTCCCCATCACCCAATTGAGAATTTTCAATTGAGAATTTTTTCCACATCTTAACACTGATCTTTTAAAAATTCTCAATTCTATTATCTCTCCTACTTTTTGCCTACGCCATATTTTCTCTCTCTTCACTCAATTTCAATAGTACAATACATATTAATTTGTTATTAGTAAATTGTATTATTAAGGTGATTATTATTAATTAATATAAATTAAAAATTAATTTATGTAATAAATATTGATGCATAAATAATCATTAATAATTAATAGAGAATTATGTATGTAAGTGTAGATGTAGATTTCCAGATTACATAATTATAATTATGAATATTTTTTGAAGAATTTTAAAGGGAAGAAACTCAATATATAATTAGTGTTGCAAATTTATGAAAAATCACAATTAATTGGGAGTTTTTGATGGTTTTCAAAATATAGCAAATTGGGTGTCTATGATGTGTTTCCTATAGTATAATTAACCCTCTTGAAATTAGGGTTTTTGCCTATAGGTTTTTACCTTTCACTTGAAAGGGTTTTTTCTATTTTAGGCTTAGTTTAATTAGTTTCCTTATTTATTTAATTTAATTTAAGGACTTCTTTAAATAATTTAGATTAGTTTATTTTGAAAAGATAAGATTAGTTTAAAAGATAAGATTAGGATTCTTTAAAGATATGAGTTAGGGGATTGTCCTAATCATATTAGGTTTTCTTATCTTTATCTTGTTAGACTAGGATTATTTTTTATCTTATTTGTTTAGGATTAGGATTAGATTTAAATGCTTTCTAGATAGAATTTTGGTTTCCTTATTGTACTAGGAGTAGCCTAGTATATATAGGCGCCTGTTTCTCATTAATAAAATCAGTTTTGAAGTTTTTTATGTTCATGAAGTTTATACTTGTGAATTTAAGGTTGAGTGTCTTGCTTGTTAGCATTAAAGAAAGACTGCGATCTATTCTTTAAAACCTTTGAATCGAGATTCAAAGATACTATCCCTATTAGTGACATGTTGAACTACACAACCACCCTTTTTTATTAAAACTTCACATAAAATTGTTCCCTTTAACCCTAAAACGTTCATCCACCCTCAAGAACCCTAAAGTAGCAATCTTTGGATCAAAATTCATATCAGTCTATTAATAGAGGATGAAAAATCATAAATTTTGATAATATTTATTTTTTATTTTATTTTTCATTAAAAAGATATTGGCCGTAGAAATTTTAGATCCATAAAATTGAGAGAAACCTTTAGTCCAATCACTTTTTTTTCGTTTTGTTGGCTTGAAACTGCATTAGGCGTGCTTCTTCCTCTGCGTTTTGCTCCTTGCATTAGAGTCGTGGGGCCCTCTCATTGCAACTGAGATTTCTCAAAGAAATTTCGGTTTACCGGGATATTTTAGAAAATCTCAATTGTTGAGATTTCTCAACTTTAGCATTCAGGGTCTTTTTTTAATCTCAAAAAAATCTCAATTGTATAAGAATGCTTTAAAAGCTTGTTTCTGACAAAAAAATATTAAAAATATTAAATCAGGCACAAAATTAACATTAATTTGAAGAATCTCATAGCCACATGATTTTGGTGGAGGATAATGAAAATAATTTGTTGATGTTGGATCAAGATGAATCTTTAACGGCAACAGAAGTAATGATTATAATTGAAGGATTATTATGTTATTGAATCGATACTTTTTTACAAAAAGAGCGGGTTCTCTACATGTTGAGGCCTTTAAGGGTTTGTATGTACAGGGTTGTGAGTCGGCCTTAAATTTAATTAATTTATAAAATTATTTTCGTAAGATCGAGCATCATTTTCAATAAAAATAAAATCATCTATCTCTCTCCTCCTTTATCTCTCCTTAAAAGTCATTGTGCATTTGTTTCATAAGATTTTCTATTAACAATGATCTATAAATGAAGATACCCTCATCCATATCCATCTTCGGCACATTCAGGCTGAGTCTCAAATTTGGGGGCTCGAAAAGAGGAGATATAGGGATATCCCACTAGTCCCACGAAACAGAAAAAGAAACTCCCCTCAGAAACCCTTTTTTTTCATCTTGAGCGTCAAGGTGACCTTGTAAGAAACTTTCTTCTCCTCATTCCCTACAATCATGTCCTGATAACGAGCTTGTAAGGCATACCAACCTAGTACATACGTTGTAGCCGACATGACCACTAGTTTGAACATATAACGCCATATACGCATTGAACACTGGATACCCAGCATGTTACATATTGCCAAAAGAGAAACGATAAAGAGCCAATATATATGTACACAAAATCTTTTTAATAAAAGATCGAAGAGAGAAACGAAGGCCAAGCTCCGAACGCATCTTGTAAAAGCCGATAGGCTTCAGAGGGGGTGCAGTTATATTAGACTCTCGAGATCTGGGTTGTACAATAATTAAGGGTGCTTGATAAAATAAATTTTAGAAAGATGGGTTTCTCCTCCACCAAGAACCTTCTCCATTTTTCAGTCGAGTAATAAACATCAATGCCTAATTCTTTGAGGGGGAGATGGACTAGGATCAATTCGGACGTTGAAGGACCTTCCTCACCTGTCAACTCCGTTATTGACACTACACCATGTACAAGAAATTAATCAAAGTAACTCTTAGAAGCATGAGGAAAGGTTAATGTTACCCGGCTCGGGTGGTCTAGTTTTTCCTCCGCCTGTCAGACGTCTCCTTATCACTCTCACTTTCACAATGGATAGCATCGGGGATGGCATAGGCAATAGGAGTCCAATATACAAGGGAAACAATGGGCACTCCATTATGCCACGTCTCGACCCAAAATTTTGTATGGAAGAAGTGAAATGGGGGTTGTTCAGCTCGGCCACATAATTAATTCTACACAGAATTAATATGCCTACCTCAAACTTAATAAGAAAGGAAAAAGAAGGAAGGATTCGAGACCGTTCCTTGTGAAGAAGTCAAAGCGCCTCGAACACTTGAAGAGATCGAGCAGAAGACCGAGAAAATAAAGAGAGAAAATCCAAAATAGTAATGAGGCAAAAGCAAATACATTTGTATCACGCACCTACCCCATGATAAAAGAGTTACGTGAAAAACTCGACCGTTCCGTGTGTGTGTGGGGGGGCGTGCGCGCGTTCCAAGAGCTTTTCATCTTTCCTTTTTTGTTGGTTAAATCTAAAGCTAAAAAATGGATGAATACTCATCTTCTATTATATGAAAAGCTCTAGGAACTATTTATGTGAAGGATAGAGCAAATGATGAAACTTCTCTAACAGAAAAAGGGAGAGCACGAAAAGGAGTAGCAATGAACAAGATTATCCACCGATTACTATTGAAGACATTGATATTATGGTCACCCAAAATAAAGTAACTTAGAAGGCTTTGATCCTAATCCTTTCAGTCTGGCAAAAGCAACATCTCCTATAACTCCAACAAACGAGTGTTCATCTAAAAGAAGGAAAAGGAAAGAAACTCTGGAGGAAGACCATGAAAGAAAAATCTTAAAGTAAGGACTTGATAATGTTGTCGATTCCATAACAAAAGGTAATTCTATTTTGAAACAAATTCGTCCACGAGTTTATTCGAGTGATGAAATTTATGAAGAAGTTGTGAGCAAGCAATTTAAATGCTATAGATTTTTGAATTCTTATGACGCAAGGTTGAGAGAATAGTTTTGTTGTCCAAAGAAGGTTCACAAAGCATTTCTCACTCAAAAGATGGAGGAGGAAAGTGATTTTGTTTAACAAGTTTAATAACTTTTTTAAGTTTTAGACAACAGCCTAGAAGGTTTTATTTTAACTTTTAAACGATCTTATTGTTTTGAACTTAATGACTCTATTTAGTACTTTTCCAAATCATCGTCTTTTGTGACGTTTTGATCATTACTTGATTTATTTTTAAACTTAGCCATCATTTGTCTTTAGCGCAAGAATGCAGTAGCAATTAACAATAACACCACATTCAGCTAACCAAAAGGCATCCAAGCTAGGAGGATTATTCTAAGAAAGATGACACCGCTAATTGACTAACGCAATCATAATCAATGGAACACTCAAATCTGAAGTAACTTGCAAGTACGAGTTATGTCAATGCTTGCTAGTTGCTACAAAAAACTGGAAAGGCGTGACAAATATTTTATGCAAGTTAAGTTCTTTCCCTTTTCTCTTCCCTTCTTTTCCCTTAGTAATAAAAATACCACACCCCGTAAATGAAAAAGAGCATTAAAAAGTAAAAGTTAAAAGCACTCTAAAATTCAATTAAAATAAACTATTAAACGTACAAACCTGGACACTTGAGACTTGACTACTTGAGTATACAAGGAAATAGTAATAATAAAAGGCAAAAAAAAAAAATAACTGTACAGTTTATATAGAAGCATTATATCTGACCGCCACTAATTTTCACAAGCTAATCATATTTTTCAGTCCAAGAGTATACAAGGAAGAAAACCCAAGAAAGTGCCAACACAATATCCCCAATCAATTGCCTCAACCAATCATTAGCTAAATCTTCAAGCTTTCTTTCAAAACAAAGTCTCCAAAGAGCCATGGCAAAGTGAAGAAGTATACATCCTTTTGCAAAAAAGTCCTGAAAATCTGCATCCTTCACAAAAGCCACCATAAACAGCAAGAACCCAATTACAAATAGCAGCAACCCAGCAAAAGAATCTGACACTTGCAGTAACAGCTGATCATGCGGGTTCAACCCGAACCCGAGTAGCTTTCTAGCCGTTTCGGTTCCATGCCCGAAAACAGAGATCTCATAAGGGCAGAACATGATGAAACCACCGCATACTAGAGCAATCATCGAATGGAGGATGCACAGTAGGAAGAAACCCGATGATGAGGCTTCTTCTTTTGGTGCTATAATTGATTTGCTCACCATCTGTAACACGAATTGGTATAAGTAATAAGTTCAATTTATGGTGCTCTTAAAGTTATGACTATAGAGGTTTAAATGATGGAGTATCTGTGACTAATGTTAGAGTATATATTATATATGGAATTACATGGCAGTGAAGGGTGGCATATGATATGAGTGACAGTGTGCAGTGTATAAAATGGAATTAATTTTGGATCCGGCTGAGTTTTGAGTCTTTGAGATATGTATCTCGTGAGAAAACATGGGGATGTGGCCAATGTGGGGGATACAAAAGGGAAAGCACGAGATCACGGTATTGGTTTGGTGGGTCATTACTCTTTATGGTTTATGCGCAAATTCTATCCTACACACGGAACCATGTAGAGCTACATGCGCACAACTCAAAACGCGTCAGTTAAATGAACATCAGTCAGTGAACAATGAACATCACCCAATGAACATCACCCAATGAACATCACCCAATGAACATCATCCAATGAACATCACCCAATGAACATTAGTTGGACATCACCCAATGAACATCACCCAATGATCCACCTAATGAACAATGAACATCACCCAATGAACATCAGTTGGACATCACCCAATGAACACCAGTTGGTTCTTTTGATTTACTTTTTTGTTCATTTGAGTGAACTTAATGTTCTTTTAACATAAACTGATGTTCATTGGTTGACATTTTCAAATTTTCAAAAATTTGAAAATTTTCATTTCAAATCAATTTTGGAGTCTTGTTCATTGGAGAACTGATTATTGTTCTTTGTGTGTGAACTTAGTGTTCTTTTAACACAAACTGATGTTCATTGGGTGACATTCATGGGTGACGTTCATTGGATGATGTGCAACTGATGTTCATTGGGTGATGTTCATTGATGTTCATTGGGTGATGTCCAACTGATGTTCATTTAGTGACGCTCATTGTTCATTGGTTGATGTTCATTGGTTGATGTTCATTGGGTGTGTTCATTGGGTGATGTTCATTGGACAGTGGGTAATGTTCATCGTGCGCATGGTGCTCACCATAGTTCCGTGTGCAGGATCTACCTATTGTGGTTTATGGGTCATTGAATTAGGCAGCTTACTGTGGATCACAAGCTCACAACTTACAAACCCGGGATCAATATGGTTGGCAGATTTATGTTATGTTCTTTTCAACTAATTTAACTATTTTAGTGTTTATTTTAGAAATGATCAGATTTGATAAAAAAAACTCAGATCAGAAAATTTTAGCTCAGATCAAAAAACAATACTACCTCCGTCCCACATTAGTTGCAACAATAGGTTGGGCACAAAGTTTTAGGAAGTTAGTAGAGTAGGGTATAGGTTGTATTAATTTATTATAAAGGTTGATGTGATAGAAATTGATAGAGTAATTATTTATTGATAGGTGGGTGGATGTGTGAGTAGTTTAATGTTTTTAACATTAAATGAGTAAGGTCATATGTAAGGTGACATATTATAAAAAAATAGTGGGTTCATGCTTAAAATATAAGTGTTGCAACTAATGTGGGACGGCCGTATATAAAAAGTGTTGCAACTAATGTGGGACGGAGGGAGTAAGAACAAAAAACAACTATAAAAAGTTTAGATCATAAATTTTCAAATCAGATCAGATCGGATAAGAAAATTCAGATCAGATCAGAAAAATTCAGATCAGATCAGAAAAATTCAAATCAGATCAGAAAAGTTCAGATCCGATCAGATCAGGAAGTTTGAACGAAAAGAATGGACCCTTAAAATACAAAAAATTGTGTTTTGCTACCTTGTTCTATTATAATTGCAGCATTGAAAACTTTTACTCTATCTATAAACTCTCATTTGACCTTATATTATGATTTACTAGCTTTATAAGCACGCACAAACAAAAGAGTATTATATAAGATTTGGGAGACACTATATTGTAATTTCTCCAGTGAAATGTATACATATTTTTTCAACTTTTAAAATTAATCATTAAGTTTTAGTTATTTTGTTTTATAGAGGTGTATTTTAATTTTTAAAAGTTTAATAGTGAGACAATGTAAATACATAAAAAAAAAAGTAACAGAGAGTAGATCAGCAATAGTGATTTAAAAACGAAACATCAAAAAAGACAAAAAAAAACTTATCAAAGATTAATGGAAGATATCATTTAGATCATCATCACTCATGAGTAAGAAAATACATTATCCCTCTCTCTACCACTTTCTCAGTCATTCTAAAATACTTTATCATGTTTTATGATCAATTCGATCAAATGCACACAACTCATGAGCAATCAATTACTTATGTATTTGAAAAGAAAAAAATCAAATCAAAAGTATATAAAGATATAACAAAGTGGGTGTCTATTTATAGATTTCAAGATAAATATAACAATTGATATTTTTATTTAATTGTTTTTCCTTGTAGATTGGTTTACTTAATAGGATTTGAGAACTTCCTTGATTTAATTTTTTTTCTTTTCTTATTTTTGGTGTCCACCCCCCTCCCCTTATAGTATAGACTATAGAGATATATGACCGCAAAAATAATCATGTGAAATATTATTAGATTCGTCTCGATATGTACTATCAATATCCACTTTTTGCAATTTTTATCATTAAACACAACGAAAGACATAATAATTTAAAGTTGTGCAGTGGAAGTCATGAAAGTTTCCATTGTTACAATTAAAATGGAACGGAGAAAGTATATTGTACGTTTGTATATAACTTTCGTGGTTCTTTTTTTAGAAAGATCTAATAAAACACCAATTTTAAAGGGAAGGACCTAATAAAAAAATTGTCTAGAAAGACCTAAGAAAAATATATTTTTGTTAATAGTAACTTTTTATGATTTTCCATCCAAAATACTCAAAATCGGCATTGACAAGAAATTTCTCTCCAATCAACACGCTACTTTATCTTGGTGTAACTGCTTCCCCGGTCTCCCAACCATTTCTCCCTTTTCAATTTTATTCATATCAAAGAAAAAGCTTCTCCCCCAAAAAGAACCCTTCAAGATGCAGACAACTTCGCGAGATTGACAAGGGAGCACAATTTTGTGTCAAATACTTGTAATATTACTGCTTTCACTTCGCTCTTTCTAGATGATGGTTGCAAAATTAACAATACTTGTCTTTGGAATACAATAGCTCTGTGAGACGTAATGCTATAGGGTACAGGGGAACACGGGCGTGTCATAGTTGGCACACCCGTGTAGTCGAGTGTTATGAGAATCAGGAACTTCCTGATTCTCGTATTTCCAAAGGACACGGACGTGTCAATATTGACACGTCCGTGTTGGGCATGACACGCTCGTGTCTCCCTGTAACGCGGGTTTGTCGGCCCACGTCTTTTCGATTTCTTCCTTTTAATTACGGGATTAATTCGAGCCGTTTTACGCCGTCTTTTTATATCCCTCTTAGAGCACTCTTAATGGATGTCTCAAATTAATCTCAATTCCAATTGAGATTTTTTTGAGATTAAAAAAAACCCTTTATGCTAGAGTTGAGAAATCTCAACAATTGAGATTTTTGGGAAAATCTCGGTAAACCGAGATTTGTTTGAGAAATCTCAAAACGCACGGAAGCAAAACAGAAGCACTGCTGTTTCAAGGCAAAATAACGCAAAAAAAGAAGTCACACAGCTGGCGTGCTCTCATTGGACAGACTTTTTTTTTACTTTGTGGTTCTAAAATTTCCAAGGCCAATATCTTGTAAACTAAAAATCAAAAATATATATATATCAAAATTCATGATTTTTCATTCTCTATACATAGACATCATTTTTTTATAATTTGAACACCTTCAAAAAAAACTCCCAATTAATTGTGATTTTTCATACATTTGCTAAATTAATTATCTATTGAGTTTTCTTCTCTTTAAAATTATCAATTAATATTGATACTAATTTTATAGCTTTATGATTAATAAATTATTAGCAAGCATTAACGAGATAATATATACATTATTTCGTAATTCTCTATTAATTATTAATGATTATTTACACATCAATATTTATTGCCTAAATTTATTTTAATTCATATTAATAAATAATAATCATTTTGATAATATAATTTACTAATAACAAATTATAATAAATTAATATATAGTGTAGTATTGAAATTGGGTGAATAGAGAGAAAATGTGGTGGGGTAGGCAAAAAAGTAGGAGAGAGAATAGAATTGAGGATTTTTAAAAGATCAGTGTTAAGAAGTGGAAAAAATTCTCAATTGAAAATTCTCAATTGGGTGATGTGGAGGATAGAGAAATGAGGAAAGAGAAGATTGAGATTTTTTTTGCTCACCATTAAGCGTGATCTTAACCTCACTTCATAATTCATTCATTAGAAAACCCTATACACAATTAGGCCCTGTTTGGTTCGCTAATTCTATGTATCAGGTATGGGTTTAGGATGAACTAAACATATAGGGGATTGTGAAGCTATATTGGTGAGTGGTATGTCTTGAGATTCAGTACTCTGATAGTGATTCGTGTTGGTTGTATGATGTATGTTTTGGTTGAACTCACGTTCCGTGTTGAGTTCACCTCCTCCCCACTTCTTGTTGGTCTCCAATCGCTCTCGCTTATTAGTTATAAAGGGAAAAACCAAGAAAAATAATTTTAAAAAAACATTAGAAAAGAAAAAAATGGGAACATTAAACATCCGAACAAAAAAAAAATTGTGGTTTTGTTCTCAGTGCTTAATAAAGAGAGATTAGGAGATGTTATTGGAGGAGGTATTACTGGTTGGTTGAGTGGTTGTAATAAAGTTAGATGGTCTCGAGTTAGCGTTTGTGTATATGGTGTTGATTTAGGAAGCTTCACTTTCCCTCTATATAGCACCAAATTCCCAAATGTCTCCACACCCTTATGATAAGAGGTTTTTAGTGTGTCATTAAGGCACTAAGAACCGCTTAGCAAACAATACTTATAATCCTAACGAGCGACTATTATGAACGTTGTAATGGCAAGTCAAGGGTTGAACCACAAGGAAATAGGAATTGACTAAGATCTATTAAGTCTAAAACTACCTAGTGAAGGGTATTTGGGGGTGAAAAGGATTGGATAATTATCAACTAACAACTGACTAAAGAATGACAACTAATAAACAAGTAGAGATATGAATATAATAAGGAGAACAATAGAGCTTGGGCTACTTGTATGGATCCGGTCAAGACACAATAAACAATGCCACTATGAACTATGTAAATCATGCAAGGTTAAGTTACCCTCTAATATACTTGTGTCCTCACTCGAATGGTCCTCTAGAGTAATAAATTAATCAATAAACCAAATACTCTCTCGAATGGTCTTTAGTCAATTGAGTAATTGATTCAATAAACATGGCAAACCCCTAAAGGATCCTCTTAATCTCTATCCAATATCTTGGTATACGGATTAAGTTGATTCATGGGAATGACATAGACTACAACATTGAATTAAGAGGAATTGAAATCTAATGCCCTAGCATAAACGTGATCAAGATTTAACCTAGAGTGTCAAAACACCAAGAACAATGCATAATTAACACGGAAATATTAATTACAAGAACCTCATACTTAGCCCTTTAATCCATACTTTCACCCAAACACTAGATGGTAAACTACTCACACATCATATTAATTAAACAAAAGCAATAAATTGAAGTAAACATGATTAACAGTAATTGAGAAATAAACAAGGGTTAAGAAAATAATACTTGAATTAATGGGAAGATTGAATCTTCAAACTAAGTATTAATGAGTAATCAATGTGTTTAAGAACAAGAACTAAGAGTTTATGGAGAGAAATTCTCCTAAAAAATAGTCGACAATTACAAAGTATATAACCTAAGGTATTAATAAGTTTCCTAAAATTAACTTCTGAGAAAATCAGGCCCAAAACCGCCTACAGGTCACCACGGTCGTGGTGCCTTAAATTTGTCGAGGCAGAATGCATTCTCAAAGGAAACTGCTTCTAGCCAAGTCAGGTGCCACGGTCGTGGCCAAATCACCACGGTCGTGGTGAAATGACTTCACCAAATTCCACTTCCTTCTATTTTGGCAGAATGTCTTCTGTTTTATCGAGTGAGGGTGACCACGGTCATGGGAAAATCACCACGGCCGTGGTGACCCAACTTGATCAAGTTAGTCCTAAATCTTCAACAGTCTACCTTGCCTGCTACATGTCCCCACGACCGTGGTGAATATGTCACGGTCGTGGTGGCCTATTTCCTTCAATTCCCCAAGTCAAAGTCACCAAAGCGTCTCTAAAACAAGAGCCACGTAAGCTCGAACATGCTCCAAGTCCCTAGATCACAATAATACTCCAACACGTGCCAATTCTCTTGAAATGCATCATAAACAACCAAACACTCGTGAAGTATATTTGAAATCCAAAGGAAGGAAAAACCATGCAATCCTAACTCTAAATGCTCCAAAACTACATGCAATGAGACTTAAAAAATGACCTACAATTAAGCACAATAAAGTGCTTATCACCTTACCTTTAGCCTTCATTACAACCTTGATAAAGTCCTCATGATTCTTGAAAAGAACCAATGTCTCACGCGATGGAGAGTGAGAAGATATGCAAGCTTATGGTACAATATAGTCAACGGAATTGAGCCTGAGCGATCATTGTAACCATATAAACGCACGATAAACTTTGAGCACGACTAAAGTGAGAGCTACAGTCCATATGACTGAGCCAAGCTTGGGGGAGAACTTGTGGTAAAATTGGTTGCTTTTCCTTGTGCTATAAACTTTGAGACTTGATAGTGTTTTGCATTTATTAATGAAAAGGTTTGAAAGGTCTTTATTCTCTATCTTGACATGCATATTAGTGTGAGGAGTTATTTAACTCTTGCCCTTGTAGTTGATTTGCATTTGTTTGAGGACAAGCAATTGGACTAGCTTGGGGGAGTTTGGTGATAAGCACTTTATTGTGCGTAATTGTAGGTCATTTTTAGTGTCCTTGCATGTAGTTTAGAGGATTTAAGTCTAGCATTGCATGGTTTGGTAATAAGCACTTTATTGTGCTTAATTGGACTAGCTTGGGGGAGTTTGGTAATAAGCACTTTATTGTGCTTAATTGGACTAGCTTGGGGGAGTTTGGTAATAAGCACTTTATTGTGCTTAATTGTAGGTCATTTTTAGTATCCTTGCATGTAGTTTAGAGGATTTAAGCCTAGCATTGCATGGTTTTTGTCACCTTTGAGTTATATTGTCACTTCATTATCTGTTTAGCTGTTTTTGGATGATTTCCAGGCTAACTAGCAGGTTTTTGAAGTCATATGATCATTGGAAGACTACTTGTGAACTTTATAGCTTCAAATGGGCATAAAATTTGATCCGTAAATTGGATTAATGTAATTCTAGCGGGAGGTGTTAGCTCGTTTCAATAGAATTCCAACGACTGGTCATAAGCCCAATTCCGATAAGAGATGAGTGAGATATGATCGTTTGAAGAAAATTGAGTTGTCCGCTGAACAGCAGGTCAACACGGCCGTGTTGATTTCAACACGCACGTGTTGGTCTTTTCCACGAAGACAATCCTGTTCTGCTTGCCCACTGATTTGAGAAGTTCAGGTCTACACGCCCGTCTATTTTCACACTCCCGTGTCCATTTTGACACGCTCGTGTTGGCTAGGTTCTACGGAGGCAGTAACTTTTCTGAAGACTTGAGAATTCTAAAGAGCAGGTCTACACGGCAGTGTCGTTTTGGACACGCCCGTGTCGACCTGTATTCGGGTTTTTCCCCGATTTTCTGTCTTCATTTATGGGATATTATAAATAGGTTTTTGTGTTTTCGTTTTGGATTCACTCTACACTTAGACTCTAATACTTAGTTTTATTCTCTCTAAACACTCAAATACTTTTAGTTTCTCATATTGCTACTTAGTTTTGGATTCACTCTTTGAAGATTCAATTGTTCATTCAATCCAAGTAATTTTCTTTCAATCTTTTTTCTCTATTTTCATTGCTTTGTTAATCATGTTTAATTTTATTAATCTATTTTGCTTTGAAATCATGATTAGTGAGTAGTTTATTATTTAGTGTTTGGGAGAAAGTATGAATTAAGGGCTTAATTATGATGTTCATGTAATTGAGTTTTCTATTGATTATTATGCATTTATCTTGGTGTTTTGAAACCCTAGCGTAGATCTTGATCACGTTTATGCTAGGTATTTTAGATTTCAATTCCTCTTAATTCACTATTGATTTCTTTGTCATTCCTTCAAATCAACTTAATTTCTAGACCAAGAGATTGGGTAGAAATTAAGAGGATCCTTGTATTAGGGGTTTTCCACACTTATTGAAACCATTAATCAATTGACTAGAGACCATTTGAAAGAGGATCTAGTTGATTGATTAATTGATTACTTTTGAGGGTCATCCGAGAGAGGACTCGAGTATTCTAGAGGATAACTTAACTTTGCATGACATTTGCGTGTGAACTTTAATTGCATTGGTAGTTCTTGCCTAGCCCGGATTCATACGAGTAGCCCGAGTTCTAATGTTTACCTTATTATATTTACATCTCATATGTGATTGTTAGCCCTTATTCGTTAGCTAGCTATTAGTCGATACTTGAATGAATCCTTCACACCCCCAAATACCCTTCATTTAGGTAGTTTTAGACTTGATAGACCTTAGTCAATCCCTTTTTTCCCGTGGTTCGACCCTTGACTTGCCGTTACTACATTCATAGTAGTTGCTCGTAGGTTTATAAATATTGTTTGTTAAGCGGTTGTTAGTGCCTTAACGACACACTAAAAACCTCTTATCACAAGCGTGAAAAGTCCAAATGTCTGTATTAAATAAAAAAGGGTGTAATAGAAACTAATACAGTTTCCTTACATAAATAAGATTTAAATAAATTTTAATAAGCTCATATAAGTTCAGATTAGTAGTATACACAATTTTAGCGCATTGCTAATAACTGTTTGTATCAAGTAGCAAATAGCACGACCATTGCTAATTAGAAGGGAAAATATTACACAAAAGGGTTTTGGCCTACTTAAATTGTGTCAAAAGCCCTAATTAGTTCAACAAATCATATAAATTTCTGTGAGTTTTATCCAAGACAAATGAACTTCCCGTAAGAGCACATTCAAGAAAAAGACCTACCATGGGAAAAAAAATCATGTTGCCAGTCTCATATTCCCATTGGCTAGTTTAGCGGTCTCAATATTGGATGATCCTCTATCAGTTCTAATTTTAGGATCTCTTTCACAAATGGTCTTTCACCAAACTAGCCCCCTTAAGTTTGATCAAACGTGAGATTACGCCCCCTAACTTTCTGTTGTAGTGTTTCATCCACATAAATTTACTTAAACGTGAAATTAAGACCCAAATTAGACATCCGTATTGATTTTTCTAATACAAAATATAAAAAATAAGGAAAAATTGACTTAAATAATCAAAACTATGGCCGTACCGCCAAGAATAATCCCAACAATGAGTTAATCCTGTATAATCCAAACTATGGGGGCGATCCGCCACTAATATACCATGACCTGAAGGAAACCGGTTCAATAGGTAATTAAGGCCACGTGTTGCGCCCTAATTTGCCACTCATTAATTTATTTTTGAGTTTTTTTAATCCCACTCTTAGCTAAAAATCCATCTTTTTCCTCTCTCACCTCACTAACACCCGCGACCACCCAAACCACCACCATTTACCAGCTCTATAACACCCCGAATTTCCCTGAAATTTTCGCTCGTTAATTATTACTATTTTAGACGTGAAATTATGTTTCGCTATCATATTTCCGGAATATATATATATATATATATATATATATATATATATACATTTTTATTTCGATAATATTTATATATTTTCTATAGTGTTAAAATGTGAATTTTAAATGTAGCGTTGTGTAGTATAGAAACAATGCTTGTACTTGCATCAATTATTTTAACGGGCAATGTAGCACTCGCTTACGTATGAAATGCGTAATGTGATAGCTTGGTAAATATGTATTTATATTATGTTAATAATTAATATTTTTATTAATAAAAATACTTACTTATTTATATTTATTTTGAATGACGTGTATTATTCTTGAAATGTACATTGTGCTTGTGTTTACGCATATTTTGTTACTTGACTTAGATGGTCCGAAATTTCTGATTACCTTGGGTTTAATATCATGAGTCACACCCCTTCACTCGCCCTCATTATACCTCCTATTGATGGCTGTCAAACCACCATTAAACCCCCTTAGTCACCCTCTCTTCACTCACCATTTGCTGGAATTAAAATCAGGAAAATACCCCCTTCTATATCCTTCCATTCACACGTCCCCCATAAGAAAAAGAGAGGAAAAGTTTCATTGATTCCTTCACATTATTCTCACCCAAAATCAATTTTATTACTTGGTTTCAAGCCGTTTTGTACCAGTTTTCAAGCCATTGTTGAAGTTCATTGTGGTTGTGATCATAGGAGACGAAGGTGATGACAATTCACAAGGTGTTTAGACTACAATCGAGCATTCTACCACTTCCCACTCGAAGAATAAAGGTAACTAGCATTTTTCTAGTTCGATAGGGAATAGATTTTGAACTTAGGTTGTTAGAATCGCGTTAGAGAACTTAGTTTCTTGTTAAGTGGAACTTAGGTGATTGTATGCTTATAGTTAAATGTAGTATCATGACTAGGAAGGTTGTCTTGTGGTATTTTAATGTATTCAACGTGTGGTTATGATCTTGTTGTTAGTTCTTGTTAGTCGGATTGTCAAAATTGGATGTTTTTGTTACTGTGTTGATTTGGAGTAACTTTGGTTAATCATTGGAGTTTTGAGTTTTGGTTGTTGATGATGTTTAGTATCATGCTAGGGTGTTATTTTGGTTGAGTTGTGTGTGTATTGGTGTTGGAATTTTTGCTTGAGACTTGACGTACATTTGATGGACGAAGCGTGAGCGTACGAGCACTGCCCGCAAGCCACGAGCAGTGGCAGCTCGCGACTCGCGAATGCTTGGTCGCAGGTCGCGACGAAGGTCTGCCATCCTGGGTTGCGTTTTGTTGTTTGATTTTCCTTTGAGCTAACAACATGTTTATATGTTGGGTGTTTGATTTATGCATGTATGTTAAGCATGTTTGAGTACGTTTGGGGTGGTTTAAGTTGTTACATTAAGCATGTTTTAGTACGTTTGGGGTGATTTTCCTAGTTTGTTGGATAGCTTTGATGTTGCTCGGTTTGTTGAGTGTTGGGGGCCTATACTTTGAGTTGTCGACGTTGAAATGCTTAGGGAGGATAACACTGCCTTTAACATCTCTTCGCTAAGAGTTATGTACGAGAAATATTGTGACTTGGTCATAATAGACTTCGTACCCAAACTCAGATAACGTTTTTGTGTTATATGCCTCAACATGTTTGATTTGTTGGCTTATGGAATTGTTTCGCATGTATACCTTGTCGTGTATACCTTGAATGTTGCTTGGATTCCTATGTATACCTTGGCGTGTATATGTATGATGGTGGTTTGAGTTGATTTGTATACCTTGTCGTGTATACTCATCTATGGATGTTGATTGGATTTCCTTTGTATGCCTTGTCGTGTATACATTGCTCTTTGTGTTTGGTTGATGTTATGGGCAGCATGGTCCTAGGAATTTGTTTTGATTATCCTAAGGGCGGTATGGCCCTAGGAATTGGTTACTTAACCTTGGGCGGTATGGTCCATTGGTTTACTCACGGGTGGTATGATCCGTTAAGTTTTGCTATCCAGAATGGGCGGTATGGTCCTCGGATATGCAACGTAAGCCTTGGGCGGCATGGTCCAATGAGTCTACTCACAGACGGTGTGGTCTATTGTCTTTGGTTTGATGTGTGATTGTTGTGTTTGTTTGACTTGATTATTGGTATTGAGTTTTCTCTTTATGCATGCTTGGTGCTTATGACTTGTTGTACCTCATTTTACACGTTGTGAGCATGTTATCTTTGTGGTGTATGTCTTTGGCGTTGCTTCTAATTTCTTTAAGTTTATTATTTGTTCTTGTTTGGGGTGGGAGAACTGCTAGTTACTCCCCACTGATGATGATGTTGTTTAGGATTGTTATGGTTTGGACCGGGAATGTGCGGTTGGGCCTTATGAGATAGAAGGTGTTGCTTGTCATAATGGATGAGCATTCTGAGTGAGGGACTAGGACTAGCTAGTGGGTCTTAAGTAGTTTTTCCTTATTGTTTTGTCTTATGTCTTGAACCACGGATTTTGGTTTTGTCCTTTGGATTTGGATTACCTTATTTTGAGTTCTTTTGGAGGATTATCTTGTTCTTTTGGCACTAGTAGAATAAATGCTATGTGAGGCGTCTAAAAATAGCCTATTTGAGGCGTTTTAAGCATAGCAGCAAACGGCGGGACCGCAAATAGGGCATCATTTAATATAAAAAAAATATGCTACATATTATAAATCAAATGCAAATCTAATTGGCTATTGATCATATAACAAACTTTAATATTGCTCATATAGTAGTAAAGAGTATTACATGATCTTACGTAAGTACAATAGTAAAATAAACAACATCAACGTTACATGAATTTGAATAAGAATTACTACATAGAAATATAAATGGTAACGTCGACGAGAAGCATGCTCAGGACCTCTTCATTCCTTACAAGAAGCTGATGTGATGCGAAACGATTATTCTTTTCTTGTTGTCCCTTACTGCGTTTCAGCCAACTCCAAAACCTTCATTTATGAATGATAAAAGGTTAAAAAAACAGCAAATTGAGAGAACACCTTAAGAGAATCGGTAACAATTTTTAATCAGATGTGAAACTCAACCAGACATGTTTAAAGTAACAACTGTAAAACAATTAAGTATATTACACCATGTCTGAAACAGAGAATCAGATCAAAATCACAATCAAGAATTACAGAGTTAAATGAACTGCTGAACAGAACCAGAAATCTTTGAGGCATGAACTGCAAATCGAATCAAATCAAAATAGGTTATTACACATAATATGAAACAGAAATTTCATGTCAAATTTACATCAAGAATAATAGAGTTGAAGGAATGACAACTGAACCAGAAATGTTTTGACTTTTGAGTATGAACTGCAAATCAAATCAAAGCAACAAAAATGGTGTAATATACTGAATTGCATACCACCTTGGGTTGAACAGACCAACAGGGTAGACCAGAATGATGAAAGCAAATCAGGCTCAAGCGACCAAACCTGCTATCTGCACCGGGTTAGCACACCATACTAAGCTGCACCAGATCAGAGCTGATCTGCGTCATATTCGAGCAGACCTAAATGGTCTGACCCGGTAAAATAATCAAACCTAGTAACCTTACTCTAGTAATTACTTGAACAGACCCAAACGCATTGCAACTCTGATGATTAACGAGACAGCGGAGGCGTACACTAATGGAAAAACATCTATTTGAGGCCGATAATCGTCAATTTTTGACATCAAAGACATGAAAGATAGAACGAGGCTTCAACACAAACCTTAAATATGCCAGAAACACTAACCAAGAAATCCTAACTACAAAAGCGCGAGTTTAAGGAAAAGTATGCTTACCAAGTAGCTGCCTCTTTAGGTTCTCCTCCATGGTGTCGTTGTTTCACACGAAGTCCACCAAGCACCTCATTCCTAGGAAGTGTCTCTGCAGCAGGCAATGTCTTGAACCTTTGTCATTTGCACTTCCATTGTTGTTGTTGATAGGCTCCCTGTTGCTAAGGTTGTTGATGCTAGACTTGTTAATAGGAATGTTTCCAGCAATGCTAGTGTTTCTCAATTAGTAGGTAGAGGGAGGGAAGCACGAATAATGGTGGCTAGTTTAAAAGAACGGCGTATGGGGGGAAGCAATACCTGCAAGACATACAAAACAGCAGCGCATGCAGAAGCCATAACAGCAACAACATTATCTCTCAATTAGTAGCAACATACTCGGCAGCACCAGCAAAAATAAACCAAAAGTAAACCAAAAGAGTTGTTTAGAGGGACGGGTTTGATGTAAGATTCATTAGTAACTCCTTCAAACAAAACTATTCTAGGAAGTTTATAATTAACATGTCAATCAGCATCAAACAAAAGACTAAGAAATGAAGGTAAAAAGAGGCAAGAGAAAAACAAGCAGAAACGGAAAAGGGAAAGCGGGAGAAACGAAGGACAAAAAGAAGGTAAAAGAGATATCAATTTACTAATCATAAGCTACAAGTAAATGAGAGCCCTGATAATAGGTGCACAATTCATACATTGTCTTGTCTTACCTCCATTCTTTTTTTTCCCTCCCTGTCCTTATTCATTTTGATCAAGGAGCAAAGGGCCTTGATGTCAAGAACATATATTTATAATAGCTGATGACTGCATGAAAAAAGATCAGAAGATGGGGGAGAAAAGAATGATAAACAGCTCGCTAATAAGAAACAGATTGACCCTGACTCCCCGAGGCTAAGATTCCCCGGTGGGTTTTGGTGAGGGTTGATACTGATGATGATGATATGGTGAAGCATGTGAACCATGTGGTATTGAGAGGATTCTGAGGCCTGGTTGCTGCCCATTGCTTTGGTTTGGACCAATAGGTTGACCATTTCGCGCATTTGCGCTAGCCCTAACAAGGTCTGCTTGCATGGTTTGGAAATAGTAGGATGAACTAGCCATGTCTTTAATGTTAGGTAAAGGCTTCAGGGAATCTACAACTTCACTCATTAAAGGACAGGCCTTTGGTCCCGGCTAAGGCAATGAGCTGCCAACTGCACCGCCATCTGAGCGCCCTTTATAGAGAAGTGACCTTCAAGCCGAGGGTCATCAAACGATATAATCTTCTTCGGTCACCAAGATGTGGCCTTTCCCATTCAACAAGGTTATATCTCCATTAGGATGGTTTTGTCCATAGATCTTCCAGCAGAACTACTCCAAAGCTGTAAACATCGCTTGTTGAAGTCAAATGCCCTGAGACAGAATTACATAAGTTAGATTAGATCACATCTGAACATGCTCAACCTGACCAACAATGCCGAACAGAACACGTACCACCAGTCTGCGCTCTTTGATAGTGACTAAAGTTGGCTGATATTGGTATAGCCATGGGCATTGCCGGGTCTGAGGTATCCCTTTTTTGTTGCTTAATATATGTGAATGATCATTGACAATTTCTAAGGCTAAATCATTTTTACACACCCATTGAAATGTCTTGGACATGAATATCAGGATGTCCTTAGCTGTATTTCTGTTCTGGTCCGTTTTGAAAAGAAAAATAAATTGTGGGCTTTTGTTATTAACTCAAATTTTCACTATATTATCGTCTGCAATATCTAGCCATATCTCATTTTACATATTGGCAGTACTGAATGTCGATCAAAAATTTAATATATCCAGAGGTAGAAGATATGTACTATTTCCGTATTCTGAATATTATATCCAATATCAATGGGGAAGTTAAACCATCAAACATTTGCTGTCACGTGATTTATTGATATGTCATATAATTTGGACACAAGTAGTATTCCTGGGACCAAACTTCCACTTAAATATGCTATAATCATGTATGCTCATCAGTCTTCTTTTCTTACTGGATCAGGTAGCAAAAGAGGCCTCTAACATGGTTCTAGCAGATGATAATTTTAGCACGATTAGGCATAATTTGTAATAAAAAAAAATCTTTCGATTTAATGGGAAGCAATTTTGCCTCATACCTAAGTGTCAATTCATATACTTTTTGTTAAGAGGTCGAGAACATAAATTTGTTAAGAAAAACGCAGAAATTCATCGAAACTCAATGGGCATACATAAATGATAAACACAAACATGTTAAATTCGATATCCAGTAAATCCTTTCAACTAAAATCGAAAATGATGAAGTGTGTAGGAGTGAGACTAACGAAAAGGCACTAGTAAAGCTATGATCGAATAAGAGAAAAGAAGCAATGGAAGTGATAATAAAGAACCAAAGTAGTGAAAGTATCATAGGATCACCTAAAGATGAGCTCAAGCTGCAAAAACCCAATTACCTGCAAAATATCAAAAGGCGACTCTGCATAACAATAGATGAACGGGAAAGGAAAACGAGATTAGGGTTCCAAGAACAAGCAGCAGCAAGAAGGAGAGAAGTTGTATTAAGCACAGTGCCCGCTCATGTTTCCTATCCTCTTGAATTTCGACTTTCACTTTTTCCCATTCTACGCTCAACAAACAAGACAATCAGCAACAAACATAGGTCCATCATTCTTTTCAACACAATCTTTTTGAATGTTCTAAAATCAACAGATCTCTCTCAGTACCACCTCTTATGAATTCTAAAGAGTGTTGTAACATTTAACAAACTAGCATTGTAATGCAACACTAATACATGAACAAGCAAACGCAACGCAACGAAATCAACAACACGAAAACAAACCAATCCCTAACAAAAACAAATAACCAACCACAAACAACAAGACACAAATACAACAACAAAATCAAAACGTTTCCCAAATCAAAACAACAAAAAAACACACAAATCAAACAAGATAGAAAGAAAAATACCCCTTATGCGGATAAATGCACTTTTTGTATAGCACCTGCTTCAAATCCAACAAGATGTGATCCATACAGTACTTCGTCAACACTATAGCTTTCCTCTTGCAATCCAATTGAGAACATTGACTATAACTTCTACCAAACCCTAACTCTGATTTATTATTAGTATTATCAACATTATTACCATTAACAGCACTATTTTCTCTCTCATCACCTTCATCTTCTTCTAATTTGTAAGGACTCTTTTCGCAAGTCCAGTAAAACTCTCGATGTTTTCGTCTAACTTCCTCCAATAACGACCAGTGATAATCTGTAACATTTAGCGAGTCGCCTCAGTCGACCTTTTAATTGATTGATCATAACACTAATGACACTAAAATTTGATCGAGTAAGTCATAAATGAATTTCAGAACATTAAAATTGAAACGGAAGAAAATGGAAGGAGTAAGGAATAAACGGAAGATCGAGTGAGAATACCTGGAAGAAGATAACTTAGGAAGTATTCTAAAAGAAGGTTGCTCCATTGATAAATGTGGATCTGCGAGGCTTGAACAGAAATACGAAGAGAGAGAGAGAGTACAAGATGCGCCTGAGCCCTGACGAGATACAAATGGGAAGTGGGAGAAACGGAAGATGGGAAAGTAAACACTCCAGTTCAAATTTTGAGGCGTTTTTCGATATTGCCTCGTCAAATAAATCCTATGTTTAAAATAAATCAAAAAATCAAATTTTCTTTTGCTCCTATTTGTCAAAAACGCCTCATCAAAATTTTCTTTTTCTTTTCGATGTTTTTCCACTAGTGTGGAACTATGGCTTGGAATGAGGGTATGGGACCTCATTTCCACTTATTTATATAATTCGGAAGTTTATTACCATTTTAAAGGATTAAATGTTTATCTATAGTTTAAATTCTACTCTTTAGATTAGCATCTACGTCTTAGTGGTATTTCTGCTACCACTAGTTGTATTTACTTTCATTTACTTTTGCCGCTTTTCTTCTTTGTATCAGACAGGATGTTACAAGCCCGGCCACCACTAGAGGTGGCAATGTGGCAGATTTGGATCGGATCCTGTTGGATTCAAATCCAGATCCGTTTCCCTATAGGCAGATCCAGATATGTCGGATCTCGAGACTAAGGAACCAGATCCAGAACTGCGGATCCTACGGGTCCACGGATATTTGACGGTTTTTGAACGGGTCCTCTGTTTTATTATTTTAAAAAAATTAATGTATACATTTTAGATAATTATTTGTAATTGTTACACGAAAAATACATATACGTAATTTTAGCAAGTCTAAAGCAAAACATTTCCTATATTTTTAATCGTTATATGAATGTATGGGAATAACGACTTTATTATAATTGTTAGCTATTTTGTTGTTTAGTGGTTCGCTGAATATTTATTCTCAAAGTTATACATTACACAATAAGATTATTACATTATTATCTTATTTACATACTATTTATCATTATAATTTTTTTAAAAAAAAAATTAGAACCGCTCTTTGGTCCAAATCTGGATAACAAGTACAAGATCCAGATCCGTCTGCTAAACAAGGACTCGGATCCAGATCCTATTAAACGGATCTGGACCGGGTCCAAGATCCATTGCCATCCCTAGCCACCTCTTCTACCCAGCCCCACCAAACCCTAAGCACTGAAATAACATAGACCTCCCCAGTTTTTTGAGAATTTCGTTTTAAATTCTCAAAAATTTATTCAAAAAAAATCATTCTCAAATTCCTGAAAACTCCCGTAATTAATCCCTCTCAATAGCAAACTCCGTTTTGTTGGTGATAATATCTAGATTTGTAATCCAAAAACATCACCAACCAATTAGGGGTGTGCAAAACCGGATATCAGATCCGATCTGGATATCCGATATATTAGTATTACAAATTTATGTTGATGATATCATTTTTGGTGCTACTAATGATTCTCTCTGCAAGGAATTTGCAGATTTGATGAGTAGTGAATTTGAAATGAGCATGATGGGAGAACTGAACTTCTTTATTGGTTTGCAAATCAAGCAAACTGAAAGAGGAATAATGATCCATCAATAAACATATGTGAAGGTAACTACTGAAGAATATGGATTGGAACTAGGTAAAACTAACCACACTCCTATAGGAACAATAACAAGGTTAGATGAGATCCAAATGGTAAATTTGTATATCAGAAACAATACAGAGGTATGATTGGGTCTCTCCTTTATCTAATAGCAAGTAGACCTGATATCTCGTTCAATGTTGGTTTATGTGCTAGATTCCAATCAAATCCAAAGGAATCTCACTTGGTAGCCGTCAAGAGAATCCTTATGTATTTGAAGGGAAGTGATGATCTCTGCTTGTTTTACCCTAGTTGTGACATATTTGATCTAGTTAGCTACTACTCTAATGCTGACTCTGCTGGAGACTTTGTCAATCGCAAAAGTACCTCTAGAATTGCCCAATTCCTAGGAACAAGCTTAGTTTCTTGGAGTTCTATGAAACAGAATACAGTTGCCGTATCAACTGCAGAAGCTGAATATGTAGTTGTTGCTGCTTGTTGTTCCCAAGTCCTATGGATCAAGCAACAGGTACGTGATTTTGGTATTAAATACAAATGTGTTCCTATCTTTTGTGACAATACAAGTGCAATATGCATTTCCAAGGAACCAGTACATCATTCTAGGGTCAAACATATTCACATTAGGCATCATTTCTTGAAGGACAATGTAGAAAAAGGATTAGTCAAAGTTGAGTTTTTTCCTACTGAAAATTATATAGCTGATATCTTTACCAAACCACTCTCTAGGACAAGTTTGAAAAGATTCGCTTAGAACTAAGAATGATCAGAATTGTTTAAAAATACCTATAACATTGACACCCTATGCAATATTCTTTTCTAAGTGTGCCTCCAATCTTAATGAATTACTTAATTCATACACCTTTAGCCCATATTAAGGACTCACATTAGTCTAAAGTACACTGAGTAAATAAAATGGTGATTGTTTAACTTAGCATAAAATTATCAGTTACAAGAGTTCAAATTTTCTTTTTCTTCATTCATATTTTTTTTCTTTCTTCCTTCTATATATATATTTTTAAATTCTCCATCTTCCATTCCCACTTCATTCAATCATAAACTGCAATGGTTCGAAGTTAAATTAAATGCATGCTCATTAAAGATTGGATGATTAATTGATTAAGGGAAGCCAGTCATTTAATTACCACTCTTATCACACGTCTAAATTCACTCACATAAAAACTCATCTTCCTTCCCATCACATCACATCACTCACTAGGATACTTTTAAAACCATCAAACCAAAGAAAACCATTCATCTTCTTCCCTAATTCTATCTCGTTCCACATACCCTAACTCCATGGTCCTAAAAGAAAAAGCTCGGAAACCTCATGCATCAACAAACTATAAAACCGGATGCTATAATGGAGGAAACAAGACAAACACAACAACCCTAGAATCTAGGAGGATCTAACGGGTTGTTGGTCAGTTCCTAGATTTACGGAATATCAACCAACCTCCTGGTACTCAACTTGAGAACGAACTGCATGAAGATAAGGTTGACTAGGGTTTGCTGATTCTGTTGGAGATTTTAATACGCAAAAAGATCATCTTGAAGAACGGATATTGGGCTAATCTTATGGACCCATAACCGCTTCTATGAATCAGAAAATGGCGCTGAGAATCCTCTATATATATGAAGAGAAAACCTAATCAGAAGTTGAAGAACTTTGCTGCTCTACAAGCATATCTATCTTAAGTTCATTCGTTTTTTATTTTCAATAGCATAAATCGTTGTATTTATTTTTGAGTGATTGGGGAGAAAAGAAATTTTAGAATTTAAAGTTTCTGTAATCAAGAGTGAAAGAGAGAAAGAGAAGACTTCGAATGAAGTCAAGTGACAAAGTCACAAGTTTAGGGGGAACAAGTTGACTTGGAACAGGGTCAAGTTCATAGAGGAACAGAGTGAGAAGAGATTTATAATAGGTTGTACTATGTTCTAACCGCTATTATAAATAATAGAAGGCAAGGTTTCTTCCTACAGAAGTTTATAATAATACCTTGTTAAAATTATCTCTTTGTGTTCCTACTCTTTTAGCTTATTCTCTTGTTTATTTAAGAGTTTATATATTCCGCAAAAAGTGTCTAAATTCCCCACAACTACAATTCACCACCCCTCTTGTAGTTGTTCTAGTGTTCTTACTAGACTAACAATGGGGAAGGGGAGTGAGTGAAGATTTTATAAAAACGTATACACGCATATAAAAGTGTTCACCACCCCGTTTGTTAATTATGGCCATCTCTCTTTTTCTTGACTGCCATGAAAGACTAACCTCTAAGTAACTTGTTGCCATTTTTTCTAATTACAGTTGTTGGATCACAAGGAGACACTCAAGAAGGGGGGGTTGAATTGAGTGTGGTATTTTCTAAATTTTATCGAACTTTCCTTTAAAATCTCAGAGACCTTCTCTGAGCTTTTGAGTTGTGTATATGAGTATTATTAAATCAATAAGACTTTCTAGAATAGTAAAGAGCAAGACTGTAATAAAGAGAAGAGACAAGCAATTTACCGTGGTTCAATCTCACCTTTGAGATCTACGTCCACCCTAACTATTCTTTTTATTACTTTTGAATTGCAATTATCACACCCTTGATACACAATTCCCCCACTACTAACCCTAGTAGTGCACCCCAACACCTAACTCTAAGTGTTGCCAAATTAAGTTTGATTTCCTTAGAAACTCAACTTAACACTCTCTATCAAATATGAAATTACAGAAAGGTTTGAATCCTCTTTTTGTGTGCTTCTTAGTTAAGCAGTTTAGAGGTATTTATCGAGCTTAAATATGTGTTTTTCTGTCACAGATCTCAGTGCTGATCTCAGAGATGTCAAAGATATGTTTCCGAAAAATGCTCTCTGGAAATCCGTATCTTTTATATTTTCTGATCTTTTTATTCTTTGTCAAGGCTCACGTTTTCAAAATCAGTTTTTAAGCTTTACAAAGATAGAATTGTCCACTTGATAGTTTCCTAAACTTAAGCAAGCAATTATCTTTTAAAGAAGATTTTATCTTCTTTAATATATTTGTTTCCTAATAGTATTAGGGCTGATTTTTATAGACAGATTCTTTTCTTTAAAATCAGAGATTTCTAAAAAACCTTTTATTCCAAAAACTTATCTTTTCCGAAAAAAATATATTCCAGATTTTTTTAAAACAATTTTTTTTCAAAAAAACGATTTTCCTTTTTTTTTTGTTTTCGCAAATCGTTTTATTTAGGTGTTATATTATAGATTGCATTTATTTTACTATCTCAAGTAAAATATCTACAATCTCTAATATTACACCTTAGCACTTTGATCTGTTATTTACAAACACACATTTTTACAAATGTCCTTAGTCTAAAGCTTTTGACAAGAGTTTCTTCGAGACTTCGTCTAGGCATCTGCAACAAAAACTTCACCAAACATGTTAGATCAACTATTTATGTTTATCATCATCAAAAGTATATAGGACATAAAGTCCCAAGTCTAACAAATTCCCCCTTTTTGATGATGACAAACATATTCAAATATTTCCCCCTCAAATGATGCATCATGTATTATAATTACTTGGGAAAACAACAGCATATAACAATAGGCCCAATAGCATATATACTATAAAGAACATGGGATCTTCTTAGGAAACAGTTATGTAAGTGCCTAGTCTTCCCCCTTTTGACATTATCAAAAAGGAGGATCAAAAAACTACATCCAGTGCCAAGCATATCAAGAGTAGACAAATAAAGGCAGAAATGGCTCTAGCACAATAATCTAGTGATGCTGGTGCTACAGTTAAACCAACTCACAATCCCAAAAGTTAGATCATCATTCACAAAATATTTCCAAAAGCAGCTAAGAAAAAAAGTTTGTTAAAGATAGTGCATCACCAACAGAGCAAAAGAAACCACAAGCAGCAATGGAGTTAACGAGGTGGAGGACGAGAAGCTGATATGGCAAGAAGGGACATGACTTGGCGATGGCGCCTCTCCTGAACACGAATCTGTGCCACAAGCTGCTGTAACTGCCTCCCCTGTTTTAGAACACAATCATGAAGTTTCAAGCAACCCACACATGCCTCACGAGGCCGAAATCCCAGATAATCCTTTTTCAGCAACTCGCCACCCAAAACACACAAGTCCATCTTGGTAAGAATCCCATCATGCATGATATCTTTAGGAGACATACCCTGATCATCATCCTGAATAACCTTAGCAGCTCTAAACAATCTAGTAAGCCAAACCCCATAGGGAAGAAAGGAACTATTTGAGGATTGAATGTGTTTAATATGGTGAAGAATGAGATGGGGCAGACTCACAGGCAAGTTTTGAGCAAAGTGCCAAAGAAGCACTTGATCCATGATTAAGCAATCCCCGCGATTTTCAGTACGAGGCAGGAGGGTTTTGGTGATCAACATTCGAGAGAGCTTGAAATCAGCCGAAAGGTAAGAGGAGGAGAAATTTTGGCCATGAGTGAAAGGTTGGCCAGAAAGAGAGGTGCTGATTGATGCATTGTCAATACCAGAAAGTAAAGGCCAATGTTTGGCATTATAATCACTTAAACCAACACAAGGAACTCCAAGAATTGCTGCAAAGTCTTTAACAGAATAAAACAAATTCTTCCCATTAACTTCAGCACCAAAAGCCAAATCATCAGTTATTATCACAGTATTGTAGAATTGACGAACTTCAGACTCAAAGACATAATCAGAGTAACTAAGCAAAGCATTCCATCCTTGTAAAGCAACCAAATCAGAAAGAGTATGAAATTCAGGCCTACGAAACCAAGAATTAGGAAAAATTCGACCATGAAGAATATTTGGGTCACCTTTGGATTTTTTGGTAGGGTTTGAACTTGATGGGGAACCAATGCCAGTACTTTGAGATGCAGCTCGTTTTCTCTTCTTGACGACCTTAGGAGAAGATGGTGGTGAAGATCGAGCAGGGGGCGACGACGGTGGTGAAGGTGGAGACGATCTAGCCGGCGGCGATGATGGTGGTGAAGATGGTTACGTGGTCTGAGTAGCGAGCATGTTCTCGAGCAGCGGAGAGGAGGATGTCTTTGCGCGTGTAGTTCGACGCGTGCCAGGAGTGGTGGTGATGGGTTTTGGTTTTTGAGGTGGTTTGCAGGTAGTTTTGCGTTTGGGTGGTTTGTTGAGCTTGACCCTCACCATGGTGAGATGAAGGGTTGAGAGTTGATGACGGTGGGAGGAAGGGAGGAAGGTGGGAGGTCGAGGGAGTGAGAAAGGTTTGGGAGGGTGGGAAAGAGGAAATGAAGTGGGTTTGCAGGGTTTAGGGGGGTCGGTGTGTGTGGGATTTGGGTAGGTTAGTGGGCTTGGGAATTGGGCTAAGTAAGAGGGATAAGAAGAGGAGTGGGCTAAAGGGAAATTGTGTGAGAGTGGGTCTGCTTTATGGTGGATCTCCATGCTTGTTAGCTTTGCTTCCTTTGTTAACAGAATTTTCGAAATCAAGTAAAACTTTTTGTTTGGAAAAGCAGATTCAGGATATTTTCGAAAGCACAGAAATTACAATGTTCTGGATGATCTTACAAAAGGGCAACTTAGGTTTTGACTATGAGGACAACATCAATAGACTAGGCGAGTTTTTCATTTAATATTTCATTGACTCTATCACACAACAGGCACATAAATATGAATTGAAATCCAAGTTCACATGAGTTTTAGGAGAGTCATAGGCACATTACGCACACTAATTTCCATGGATTAATCCCAAAGCCACTCGTAATTTCTCAAAACGTTCTCGAGCAAGTGGTTTTGTGAAAATATCAGCTATTTGGTCATCAGTGTTGACGAATTCAAGTGATATATTACCCTTTTCAACATTGTCACGCAAAAAGTGAAATCTTATTTCAATATGTTTGGTGCGTGAATGTTGAACCGGATTTTTTGAAATGTTAATTGCACTTGTATTGTCACACATGATAGGCACATTGTCAATAATTACTCCGAAATCACGGAGTTGCTGCCTTACCCAAAGTATTTGAGAGCAACACGATGCAGCAGAGACATACTCAGCCTCAGCGGTGGAAAGGGCAACTGAATGCTGTTTTTTCGAGGCCCATGAGATTAAGCATGGTCCTATAAAAGTTGCCATCCCGGAGGTACTCTTTCTATCTACCAAAAAACCTGCATAATCAGCATCTGAAAAACCAACCAAGTCAAAGTTCCCTTCTTTGGGGTACCACAGATACAGACTAGAAGAGCCTCTTAAATAGCGAAGGATTCGCTTCACAGCTTTAAGATGAGACTCTTTAGGACAAGATTGAAATCGAGCACAAAGGCACACACTATGTAAAATATCGGGTCTACTAGCAGTGAGATAGAGAAGTGAGCCAATCATACCTCTATAGACCGTCTCATCAATTTTATTACCTTTGTCGTCAATACCCAGTTTGCACGCTGTGGCCATGGGAGTGGTATGAGTTTTCGAGTCTTCCATCCCATATTTCTTAAGAATTTCCTTCACATACTTTTGTTGATGTATCATGATTCCTGTGGACAGTTGTTTAATCTGCAAGCCTAGGAAGAAACCTAATTCTCCCATCATTGACATTTCAAACTCACTTTTCATTAGTTCAGCAAAATAATGGCACATCACATCGTTTGTGGCCCCAAAAATGATATCATCCACATAGATTTGAACAACTAACAGTTCTTCCCCCTTAGTTTTTAGAAACAAAGTTCTATCCACTGAGCCACGCTTAAATCCATTTTCCAATAAAAAATTTGACAAGCGTTCATACCAAGTTCGAGGAGCTTGTTTTAACCCATATAGAGCTTTGTCCAGTTTAAACACATAGTTAGGAAAATCAGGGTCAACAAAACCGGGGGGTTGTTCAACATAAACAGTTTCTTTCAAATAGCCGTTAAGAAAGGCGGTCTTAACATCCATTTGAAAGAGGGTGATATTTTTATGGGCAGCAAAGGCAATCAGAATTCTTATAGCTTCTAGACGTGCTACTGGAGCAAAAGTCTCATCAAAGTCAATTCCCTCTTGTTGATTGAATCCTTGACATACAAGTCTGGCTTTATTTCGAACAATCATCCCACTATCATCCAACTTATTCCGAAAAACCCATTTTGTACCAATAACGGATTGAGTAGTGGGACGAGGTTCCAAATGCCAGACTTCATTTCTTTTAAATTGGTCAAGTTCATCTTGCATGGCAAGAATCCAATCAGGGTCAGTTAAAGCAACTTTGAAATTTGTAGGTTCAATTTCAGATATAAAAGCGTTGAAAGCACAAAAGTTTTTAAGAGATGATCTTGTTTGTACTCCTTTTGCAATATCTGTCATAATCAGATCAGTAGGATGTGAGCTTTGATGTTTCCACTTTCTCGGAGTGAAAGGAAGATGTGTAGGCACAGTGCCTTTTACAGAGAGCTGCTCAGTGCCTTCCACTGAGATTGAGGTTGGAGTTTGATTTTCTTCTAAATCAGAACAGTTTATCTCATCTCTATTAATTCCTGTTTCTGTATTCTGTATAGCATTGACATTTTCAGGAATATTGTCCATTTGATTTTTCTTTTGAACTTCTGACTGTGCCTCTCTCAGAGCTTCTGACTGTGCCCCTGATTGTACCTCAGATCGTTTTTCAGCATGACGATCGTCTGGTGCATTTGATGATTCTCGTATTAATCCAATTGAGAAGTCCTCATCATCAACCTGCACTACTTGCTCAGTATGGTCAGTTTCATCAAATATTATGTGGATACTCTCCTCCATTCTCATTGTTCTTTTATTGTAAACCTTGTAGGCTTTACTATGGGAGGAGTATCCAATAAAAATTGCTTCATCACTTCTAGGATCAAATTTTCCCAAATTGTTCTTACCGTTATTATGCACATAGCACTTGCAACCAAAGCATCTTAGGTGAGAAATATTTGGTTTTCGCCCTTTAAAAGTTCATAGGGGGTTTTGTTTAAAATCTTTCGAATCATAGTTCTATTGTAAATGTAACATGCCGTATTTACCGCCTCGGCCCAAAAATTTCTAGGTAAGGCACTATACAATAACATAGTACGGGACATGTCTTCCAGAGTACGATTCATCCTTTCTACCACTCCATTTTGCTGTGGAGTCCTTGGAGCGGAGAAATTATGATCAATACCATTCTCATTGCAAAATACTTCAAAATTAGTGTTTTCAAACTCAGTGCCATGATCAGTGCGTACTGATAGTAATTTGCAATTTAGTTGATTTTGGACTTTACGAATATGGACAAGAAATACCTCGAAGGTTTCATCTTTTCCACCAATGAATAATGTCCATACATATCTAGTGAAGTCATCCACAAGGACTAGCACGTATTTGCTACCACCTCTACTTCTAACTCGCATTGGCCCACAAAGATCCATATGGATTAGTTCCAATGGTTTAGAGGTGCTAACAAATTTCTTTGATTTAAAAGATGATCGAACATGTTTACATCTAGCACATGCTTGACAAACCATTTCCCAATCGAAGTTTATTGAGGGTAAACCATCAACCAACTCCAATTTTCTAAGTTTGTTAAGCAATCTAGAACTAACATGTCCGAGTCTTTTATGCCAAAGCCATGGATTGTCGTGCAAAACGCTCATGCAAGAGATGGTATTATCAGGGAGATTGCTTAGACAAGTCATGTAAACGTTATTTATTCTCTTCCCTTCTAATATCATCTCTTTTGAGTCCTTGTTTATAATTTTACAAAGATTGGCATGAAATTATACTGTGTTACCTCGATCACACAACTGTGATATGCTCAACAAGTTGTGTTTCAAACCACTTACTAACAAGACATTTTCTATGGAGTGTGTCAAGCATTTGCCGACTTTTCCAATACCAATGATTTCTCCCTTTTTATTGTCGCCAAATGTGACACACCCTCCTTGATAGGCTACTAATGAGAGGAATTGTTTTTTGTCTCCAGTCATGTGTCGTGAGCAGCCGCTGTCCAAGTACCATAAGCTGCTCCCTCTCATGTTCACCTGCAAAATTTTCAAACGTTAGTCTTGGGAACCCAGATTTTCTTGGGTCCCTTCTCTTTCTTTTGCGCATATAATATGTCTTTTCTTACCCATATTTGTTTTGCATTTCATATTTTTTTCCATATAATTTTTCTTGACTGTGCATTTATCTTGGATGTGGCCATTTTTTCCACACTTAAAACATCCAGAGTTAGTAGCACTTTTCTTTGGAACAAAATTGGTGTTTTTGCCTTTAAAGTTTCCATTTTTGTTGTTAAAATTTTTGTTCTTTTGTAGAAAACTTTTAAATCTTCTAGTTAGAAAGGCAACATCCTCATCACTATCACTTTCATCATCGTTAAAATCAGTTTTCAAAGCAAGACCTTTGCTTTTTGGTTCGGGAGCCTTTGTATCAAGAACAAGTTCATGTGTCATAAGTGACCCAATTAATTGTTCTAGAGATAGGGTTGTCAAGTCTTTGGCTTCTTGAATAGCCGTTATTTTGGGAAGCCAACGACCTGACAAACTCCTCAAGACTTTCCTAACCAGATCTTCCGAAGCATAGATCTTTCCAAGAGAACGTAATTCGTTAGTGATTATGGTAAAACGAGTGAACATTTCTTTTATTGACTCATCTTTATTCATAGTAAATAACTCATATTGTTGTACTAATAAATCAATACGTGATTGCTTTACCTCGTTCGTACCTTCGTGGGCTAACTCAAGAGTGTCCCATATTTCTTTTGCTGTAGAGCATGCGGAGATTTTTGAGTATTCTTCTGGTCCAATACCGTACTGAAGAATACTCATGGCTTTGAAATTCTTTTCGGCCTTCCCATAGTCAACGGAGTCATAGTCATCCTCATCCTTCTCGATCATCTTTCCTTCTTTGTCTTTCGTCTGGATGGGGATGGGTCCTTTTCTTATTATCTTCCAGCATTCAAAGTCGGACCCTTGAATGTATATTCTCATTCTGGTCTTCCACCATCCGTAGTCTTTGCCGTTGAAGATGGGACACTTCGAGTGTCGGTCTCGGGAGTCTTCTTGTGAATTCATGCTAGTTATTCTCTAGGGATTAACCTTACAAGAATATTAGGCTCTGATACCAATTGTTGGATCACAAGGAGACACTCAAGAAGGGGGGTTGAATTGAGTGTGGTATTTTCTAAATTTTATCGAACTTTCCTTTAAAATCTCAGAGACCTTCTCTGAGCTTTTGAGTTGTGTATATGAGTATTATTAAATCAATAAGACTTTCTAGAATAGTAAAGAGCAAGACTGTAATAAAGAGAAGAGACAAGCAATTTACCGTGGTTCAATCTCACCTTTGAGATCTACGTCCACCCTAACTATTCTTTTTATTACTTTTGAATTGCAATTATCACACCCTTGATACACAATTCCCCCACTACTAACCCTAGTAGTGCACCCCAACACCTAACTCTAAGTGTTGCCAAATTAAGTTTGATTTCCTTAGAAACTCAACTTAACACTCTCTATCAAATATGAAATTACAGAAAGGTTTGAATCCTCTTTTTGAGTGCTTCTTAGTTAAGCAGTTTAAAGGTATTTATCGAGCTTAAATATGTGTTTTTCTGTCACAGATCTCAGTGCTGATCTCAGAGATGTCAAAGATATGTTTCCGAAAAATGCTCTCTGGAAATCCGTATCTTTTATATTTTCTGATCTTTTTATTCTTTGTCAAGGCTCACGTTTTCAAAATCAGTTTTTAAGCTTTACAAAGATAGAATTGTCCACTTGATAGTTTCCTAAACTTAAGCAAGCAATTATCTTTTAAAGAAGATTTTATCTTCTTTAAGATATTTGTTTCCTAATAGTATTAGGGCTGATTTTTATAGACAGATTCTTTTCTTTAAAATCAGAGATTTCTAAAAAACCTTTTATTCCAAAAACTTATCTTTTCCGAAAAAAATATATTCCAGATTTTTTTAAAACAATTTTTTTTCAAAAAAACGATTTTCCTTTTTTTTTTGTTTTCGCAAATCGTTTTATTTAGGTGTTATATTATAGATTGCATTTATTTTACTATCTCAAGTAAAATATCTACAATCTCTAATATTACACCTTAGCACTTTGATCTGTTATTTACAAACACACATTTTTACAAATGTCCTTAGTCTAAAGCTTTTGACAAGAGTTTCTTCGAGACTTCGTCTAGGCATCTGCAACAAAAACTTCACCAAACATGTTAGATCAACTATTTATGTTTATCATCATCAAAAGTATATAGGACATAAAGTCCCAAGTCTAACAACAGTACTAATGTATAGTTTGATCCGTCAAATCATGTTTAACATTTTATAAATCTTTTTTTTTAATTCAATTTTAAGATATTTTAAAAATATATGTTTTTGGTATATGACATGGTAATGGGCACGTATTTCGAGACGATATTTAATCGCAATTTTCGGATTGAAGACAATATTTTTTAGAAAAACGAATATTGTCGTTCCCACTTTATGGACACATATTTAGAGAATCTATACGAAACGAGTAGGTACTAGCCGGGTTTTCAACCCGTATTTCGAGACAAGTTTTTCGGATTGAAGACGAATGTTTTTTCGTAAAATGGTCACCACCATGCACTATTTAAGGGCACGAATTTCGAGAATTCCTATGAAATGAGTACCAACAAGCCGGGTTTCGAGCACGTACTTCGAGATGGATTATTCGCACTTAAGACGACGCTTTTGCGCAAAATCCGTGCCTGAAGACCGACGAAATTTCGTTTTTGAAAAGACGTCGTCTAGTCTCCGAAAAAACTAGTCTCCAAGTGTGTGCCCGAAAACCTGGCTTGTTGGTACTCGTTTCGTATAGATTTTTACAATTCGTGCCCCTAAATGATGCACGACGGTGTCCGTTTTTCGAAAAACGTCGTTTTCAGTCCGAAAAATGCGATTACATTTCGTCTCAAAATATGTGACCATTACCATGTCATATATCAAAATCATATATATTTAAAATATTGTAAAATTGAATTAAAAATATTTATAAAATGTTAAACATAATTTGGCCGGTCAAATATGCATTAAGTGTAAATTAGTTTAAATGGCAATACGTTAGTTTGAGATTAGTGTTTTATGACAGTTACTCACAAGAAGAAAAAATGCCTATAATTAACAACAAGGGTATTTCACATGGCAGATTTTGGCAAAAAAATAATTTATTTATTTTTATTTTGTATTAGAGAAATTATACGAATTTTTATTTTTAGGCTTAATTTCACGTTAATGTAAACTTATGGGGGTGAAACACTACAATAAAAAGTTAGGGGGCTTAATATCACGTTGATCAAACTTAAGGGGCTAGTTTGCTACTTTCTTCCGAGAAAGAAGATTTATTCACATCCATGACCTTGAAGTGCTTAGGAGGGATGCTAATGAGAATGTCCGAATTTACAAGGAGAGGACAAGGGGATCAAATGACCGAAGAATCATCAAGAGGTAGTTCAAAGTAAAAGACAAGGTGCTTCTTTACAACTCTAGGCTAAGGCTCTAGCCCGGAAAGCTAAAGTCTGAATGGAGTGATCCTTTTGAAGTTAGGAAGGTTAAAGTTGATTGAAAATCACTTAAAACAGAGTATCATAGGTTATATGTCCATCCGTTCAACTTTAATAATCTGATTGGGGTGATAGATTATTTTAGATAGAGATTTGATGAAATTGAGACGAGTTTCATGATAATCTAAAGTTGGAACCCCTTCAAAACCATTGGATAATAGTTAGTATCATACCAAATTAAACTAATGGACTAACTAACAAGGTTTTATAAGTCTTACCTGTGCGGCTGTACAAGGTTCATGAACAAATTAATGTGTTTTATAAAGATACTGAGGAAGTTCTTGAGTGGGAACCTCAGGTGACAAGTAAAGTTCCTGAATAAGAATTTCAAGAGACAAGGAGCTTAGTTGCATAAAGTGTAATTCGATTTCTTATATAAGAAACAATGATCAAGGTATAGTAAGGAATTGAAGTTGTTCATTTAGTCAAGGAACATAGACTACAAAGCTGTTTTTTGAGAATAAGGAATTATTTTAGAGGAGCTCGGGGATGGAAAAATGCGGGACGGGTGCAAGGTTATAATTAGGGATGGCAATGGGTCTTTGAGTCGACCCAGACCCAGACCCACAGACCCATTAATTAGGGTCTAGGTCAAAAATTTTGAGGCCCAATGAGTAAGGGTCGGGTCTGGGTCGGGGTCCAAATATATCAGAACCAGACCCGGTCCAGACCTACCCACAGGCCCATTTACATTAAAATAAATTCAAAAAAAATTAAATTGCAAATTACGACTTTATGAGTAGTTGTGACTCCATTTTAAGACATTTAATGATGTAAATTGAAATATTTTTTAGATTTTATGAGCTATATTTTGTTAATTGTTTCGATACAAACCTTAACCTAGTCACAAGAACCTATAAAATAGGCAAAATAAGTTTATTAGATTCAAAAATGTTATTAAACTTGAAATTCAAAAGGACCCTCTAAGTACCCTAGAGGCCTAGACCCATCAGACCCAAAGGATTTGGATCTGGGTCTGGGTCTGAAAATTCTAGACCCGATTGGTCTGGTCGGGTCTGGATTTGAAATAAATTAATGGGTCTGGGTCACCAGACACTAACCATGTCCATTCCTAGTTATAATAGGTAAACCGGTCAATGAGACTGTTTTTGTGAAATTGGGGTAATAGTTCAGCCTTTTTATGCACTATCAATAGTACAGACCTTGTATAGAATGACCAATAGTTTATACCTTTCTTATCAATTTTTCCTAATTATTTTCCTAGAATAGTTAGATAATCCTTAAAACAATCAAGGAAAAAACAACGACAAATCAAAGAAAAAATAAAAAAATTTACTCTCGTAAAGGGAGTTAAGAGCCAAAGCTTTGGAAGAGCCACTCTCCTCCCATGATTATTTTTAAAGCAATTCCTCTTATGGAAGCTGAGAAAACAATAACGGTTGGTAATGCATATGGCATTCTAACCAAATTACGGGGTGCTTGATCAAATATTAAATTAAATATTGTCGATGAGAGCTCGAGCAAGTCCCATTCCGGGTCAGGGCACCCCGGGCAACCATTCTGGGCCCACGTCTAGAAAGTCCAGTTTACTGATTTCTACAATTCAACCTGAAAAACAGGTACAAAAAAAGGATCCGCGCTTTGTTGTTGACTTGTTGCACAATTAAGTAAGTGCAGTGGTCAATTAGTTGGGGAATTAATGTTTATACCAGTGTCCGAAGCTTTATCACATAACTCAACTAAACATTAGTGAGTTTTAAATGTGCTCTCATATCCCCACTTTGGGTTTTCTACAAGCATTAATGATTTTTATTTAATGAGTTGTAAACGGTGAAACATTACTCGTCTAACAATTAGCGAGCTATGATTGTGCTCTTTTTTATGGCGCTTTCACCATGATTTTGAAAATATACATAATAATAAATATATTAATGCAACAAAAATTATCAAAATTTTCATATTTTGAACATCGTATGACTTAATTCTCTATCCCAATATAACTTCTATAGTTTGAATGATACCATTGCCAATTGCCAATACACAACATATGATTTATATGTTATTAGTCGTTTCCAAACGGCAACTTGGTGGCTCGAGCGGCCTAAACATCAGGAATAGCCCTGCCTCGAGCGGCCTTTGCCTATAGTGTCACACCCCTCAATAGAAGATGAACCTACTTGTGTGGAATCTGAGAAGTGTAAATGGCCCTGGTAAGACGACAGCCATTAGAAGAATAGTTCACTAGAAAAGGCATGTTGTTTTAGGATTAGTGGATACATAACAAAAAAAAATTATTGTTAGTATTAGTAAACACTTACCCAAAAGCAATATCCCTACGACGCTCTGGTTACAAAGAATTTACTTCCGAAATGCAAAGAAGGACAACAAGAGTCATGCTCGTATGGATCTTGTCAAATGAGAACAATTGCGATGTTAATATGTTTGATGAATAATGAGAGAAAACATGAGTGATTGAGATAGAGAGATATTAAGCATATGAACAGGTCCCGAGTCACGAGCTAAAGCAGAAGGAAGCAGAAGCATTGTCCGCTTCGCGACCACCCAACACACGCTGCTCGCGTTGGGCGAAATAGGTGGGGGGGCCGCGACCTGGAGTTCCTTCTCTTCCTTTCTCTCTTGCTTGAACGCTTCATTTTCACTTGAAGCTACATTGATTCCTAATGTACAAAACCAACAACATACATTTCAACATTACTTACGAAGCGACACCTTAACCAAGCTAGTTAATGTAATGTTACATTAATTCTATCTACCAAAAAACTCTAAATATTCAACAATCATACGCTATTTAAAGTATTCTAAAAGATAATTAGCACTTTACATCATCAAAGTAAACAATCTCAAACATCAATGAAAGTGTAAAAAGACTTGAATTTCCACCTAGTACAATACACATTCTAAGCACCTGTATCCAACTAATGTCGCTAGCTACTGAACTAATCTCAATACATAGTGGAATACTTGAATATACCATACATGCAAGATTAAGTACTTGAACACTTACAGCCATTTGTCTGTATCATTCATAAGTGTATCATAATTATGCCCCTATAGAAACTTGAAGCGGCTAAGCCTCACACTTACATAGGTGGATCTCTCACACAACATGCTACTACAATAAAGTATAAACAAGAGACCTATTAAGATATACAACCTCATTACAAACATCATAGTAAACAATAACAATACCTTAGGATGATTATAAAAGTTCTTCAACCATAATAATGAAAGAATAATCTTATTGAACTTAAGACCCAATGTTGTAATAACCCATATATTTGAGTAAATATATATATTATCTTATATAAATATGGAAATTTTGTAAGAAAACACCTTATTTGTTATAAAATTTGCGAACAAATACCTTATATAATTATTTTTGTGAAAAAGCACCTTATTTGACGTTTCTTTATAAAAACACACCTTTTCATCGGATGCCGACCAAAAAGTCGACATTTCGATTGTTGACCTTTTCTATATTTCTCAAATTTCTACCGTGAAACTCATTCACAACATCTCCGTTTATTTTTTCTTATCTTTAGCCTTTCTTCTTCTCTTCCTTTTCAGCTGTTCACCTCTTTGTTTTCCTGCTGCCCATTACTTGCACCAATCCTCCCACTAATATCTACAAATTGAAGAATCATGCCTCCAAGATAATGGCCCAAAGATCACATCATGATTTTTGTTGAGAAAATATCCACTAAGTTGATATTAGAGGTGTTAAAAACTGACACGACCCGCTAACTCGACACGAAATCGACCGGTTATTAGCGGGTTTGGGTCGAAGGTGTTGACTCGTTTAAGTACAGGGGTTGACACGACACGACACGCTTAATAAACGGGTCGGGTCAGGGTTGGAGGGGTTCAACCCGTTTAACTAAGCGGGTTGACACGACATAACACAAACTACTCATTTTTCAATTTTTGTATGGAAAAACAATATGACACGCCAACACGACTGTTATGTCCAGATTTTCCTAAGCTAGTTCTGCAGGTTCGCTGGTTCCACGATCATAGGTTCCAGCTATAGCTTCCGAGTATCAGCTTCCAGCTAGCTACTGGATGTTAGCTTGCAGCTACCAGCTTCCAGGTTGCAGCTACCAGCTACCAGCTTCCAGCTTCCAGCTAGGGGTCTCTAGCTATGGAAAGATCAGTTTAGATCTCTCAGCTAAGGAGTCTCAGCTTCACTGACACGTCATGAATCAGTTATGGCTAAAGCCTAAGATTGCGCAAGACTAAGTCCAACTGCAGTAAAAGAGAAACGGATGAAGACTCATTCAAAGCCATTAAATACTGACGTGGGCGAGAATCAAGGGGCAGTTACAAGCCGTTGTGAAGGCTGATTCAAACGGATACTCATCTCAGTATAAATAGGACAATGACAATGTAAATTAGGCAGAAGCTTTTGCGCATTCGGCACTTACATTCTAAAATTGAAACGTTTTTTCTTAAGCTTACGAATTTCACTGGTACGTAAGACATTAGGGCTGTAACTGAGATTATAGTGGATTGGTGGACTCAAAGCCAACCGTGATTTTTCCCTTATTCCACGGGTTTCCGCGTCACCATCTCTGGTGTCCCTTTCTTTTTTTTTGCTTTATTTCGTTCTTCTTTGCTTTGTTCACCTTGATTAGTCATCCATCTTCATTAGCTAGTTGTAGTTCTTTAGCTAGATTTTACTTGTGTAAAATTTGGCATAAACAACGACCCGAACTCGACAAGGAATAAACGGGTTTGGGTCAAAGCTCTTTGACACATTTAAGTAAACGGGTTGACACAACACGACACATTTATTAAACGGGTCGGGTTAGAGTTGAGGGGGTTTAACCCATTTATGTAAGCGGGTGACACGAATATGACACGGCACGACACGTTTACCAGGTCTAGTTGATATGCGAGGAAATTGATTTGCGGAACGCTATCACGGAGCTTTTAAATTAATACTGTGGTTCATCGTCTTAGCCTTCATCACATTCACTTAATTAAGTTTTTGAGATTTAAACATTTAGGGTTTTACCTTCTCCAAGTCTAGCATTTTTGCCTTATGACATATGCATCTAAGATTCAACTTTCCGCCAAACCTTATTATAATACCTCAGTCTTAAATGATTGACGACTTGGTAGAATTGTAATTATGTTGTAAAGCTACAAGTAATATGAAATATGATTTTGCCATACAAAAAAGAATCAGAACGAAAAATGGTGTAATTTGCATTAAGGGACATAGGCCAACCACCCCAATACTGTCTTTGAGGCATCATATCTCAGCTGCTATGTAGAAGATAAACTCTAACTGGAAATCATAAAAGGTGGTTGCTAAGGGATGTCAAAGATTAAATTTTTGTTGGAAGATGGGAACTGGGAAGCGGGAAGGTAAATTGTGCGTGAGTTTTACACTCAATAGGTGGGAAGCATGAAAAGAGTCAATAATCGGAATATTGACTTTTTGGTCTGAATCCGGTAACAAGGTGTGTATTTTAGTAAAAATCGTCAAATAAGGTGTTTTTTCACAAAAATAATTATATAAGGTGTTTTCTCACAAATTTTGTAACAAATAAGGTGTTTTCTCACAAATTTTCTTTTAAATAATCTAAGGAATAGGAGAGATCAAAATAGAGTGTATACTAATTTAAGTGATTTTGGTATTTAAATCAATTAGAGTTGACAGTAGCCGACACTATCTCTATTATATAAGTGAAGAGGTGGGGGTGGACACCAAAAAGAAAAAAAGAAAAAAATAAATAAACTAAATCAATAAGTTTATTAGGTAATTAAGTTTTATTTCCAAATTTAGCCATAAGATTTTTAATAAAATATGTTCAAAACTTCTAACTAAAATATCTAAAAACCTACAAAGTAAAAATAATTAAAAAAATATCAATGATTATATTTTCTTGAGATCTATAGATAGACATCCACTTTGCTATACTTTTATATACTTTTGAAATTTTTATTTTGAAATACATGAGTAATTGATTGTTCATGAGTGAAGGCACATTTGATCAAATTGATCCTGATAAAGTATTTTAGCATGAGTGAGGAATATGATAAAGTATTTTCAAGTACTTTTGAATTTTTTCTCATTTGGATAATGAGCAAAAAATATCTTATCGGGTACTATATAACAAAAGTTGTAGTTGATGGTGGAGAGTAAGAGATGTTTTCAAAGAAAAATGAGCCAAAATGAATTTAACTTGAAAATAAAATATGTTGTGTACCTTCATATTTTATCATGTTACAATAGCCAAAACACACGTCGTATGCAAATAAAATTAGGATTTTTTTTGTTCAAAATCACCTAAAATTTTCACGTTTTTAGAAACTCCCACCTTAATGAAATTTTCTTTTAAATTTCCACCTATCATTCCCAATTTTATTAGAAACTCCCACCACTTAATGATTTTTGTTAAATTTTGTTAATAAAACCGTGAAGTGGGCCCTACATATGCATTGTATTATTAGTTTACGCTGAAATTGAAGTCAATTTCATCAATTTAAGGGCAAATCCTCAACAAATTTAGAGCAAATTTGGAAAGAATTACAACTATTATTGCAACTATTTCAAGTTCCATTTTGTTAGCAAAATGTATATGTGGGACCCACTTAACGGTTTTTTGTTATTGAAATTTGACAAAAATCGTTAAGTGGTGGGAATTTTTAATAAAATTGTAATTGGTAAGTGGAATTTTAAAAATAAAATCATTAAGGTGGAGTTTCTAAAAACATGAAAAGTTTAAGTGGTAAGATTCGACTATCCATAAACTTATCTACTGTAGATTATAAAATTTCATAATAAAATTGTTGTCGCACGCATCGCGTGCATAAAAATCTAGTAGTTAATAGAGAGTAACTCCACCTTCTTTCTCTTCAAATTCCACAATCACTCAAATGCCAGTAACGTTTCTCACCCTTCTTGCCTCTCCCTCTCCCTTATTTCATTCTTTATTCCTCTTTCCCTGCTTGCTTCACCATCACCCTCCACTGTCATCTCTTTAGCCAGCAGCGCACCACTAGTCGTCTGTAACGCAACCTGCAACAGCAACCAGTGAGTCTCTGTCGACCTCTTGCGCTCGGTGTTGCGGTGCGGGCTAACAAGTAGTCGTTGATCTCCTATGATTTCTCGTTATTCATATCCAATTCAATTGTGTATGTAAGTATGTGGCGTTGTGCTAGACATATTGTACTATGATCATTGTCAGATTATGACTAAGTGCTAAGAGAAGTCTTGGTGGTGAAAACATCAATGTAATCACAGTAATGTAATCACACTAGTTAGACTTACACCATTGATTGCTTTCGCTGAAAACTCAGAGCTAGTAAAATGAAATTAGTTGGTTATGAGTCCATGAAAACACAAAGTTACTTCTGGGTTAGACGTTTTGTTTGATTGTATGCTTATGTATGAGTTAATTTAGACGACATTGCTAAAAGGTTAGTGTTAAATAAAATTAATTTAGACTTTCCCTATTTATAGAGCCCGAGTTCATAGAAGAGGATTTTTAACTTCTCGCTTATGGTTCACGTTGAGGTGAGGGAATTTACCCTTGCGACGGTTTGTTAATGGTGTGATGTAAGTTTTCCTACTACTCCCTCTCTATGCTGAAATAGAATGGTACTACATATAGTAGTTGTTGAGTATATTAAAATAAAATGACGTTTAAAAAAAAACAACTTAAGTTTCAAATGATTTATTTGGTGAAGCAAGTTTTACTGACTAGAGGATATTTAAGGCAAAAAGCCTATTAATAGTGTACGGGTCCCCACCTTAGCCATTAGATGCTCCGATCAGGGCGACCCTGGTATGGAGGTGTGCACATATAAGTCTATGGTCGGATAGTTCCCTTTAGATCAAGTTGCCCATTTCGGATGGAGGAAAAACAAAGGTACTTTTCAGCATGAAAAGCAAACGAGGTTTTTCAAAACAATGTAAAAAAACAGAAGAAAATGAAAGGATTTTAAAAGCAATTTTTTTAATTACTCCCGTTATTTGTCGTCTGCTTAGTAATTAGTAATTTATTGACTGTGACTTTGTGTTGTCACTGCAGGTGTGTAAGTGACCGTTTACTTGTTTTCATGGGATAAAAGGGGCGAGACGCATCGAACTATGAATAAACTCTCTTGAATACTCTTATCGATATTTTGAGGTAGTGGGATGTAAACCCCCATTTGAATGTGATGCACTATAATTTAATCAAGTTATGCATGAAATGAATTAGAGTTATTAAAACCTTACTTCGCTCTCGGTTCCAACGGCCGAGAATGGCAGTGATGTCACAATTATCAGCCGAAACTTTGAGACTTTTCTTTTATTTGTATATTTTTATAAAGAAGGTCTTTCCATCTTTAGGGCTGGTAGTTGGGGCATTATAAAATGGTATCAGAGCAAAAGGTTTTAGTAGGACCTAGGTAAAGGCTCACCTAGTTGAAAATAACGTTAAATCAGCCGAGTAAGGATGAGAGAGGGGGAATAATTGGGTGTGACAAATGTGGATGCGTGTTTGATCATTAAATGCTTGTTAATTCTTGAATGTGTATTGGTAGATGGCAAAAACTCGCACCACACCAAGAAGGGAGGATTCCTCTAGAACTCGCCTTAAGAAGAAACGTAGAGATTTCAGCCTTAGCAAGGAAAGACCTATAATAGAGTGCGTGGTTAAAACAAAAAATAGGATAGAACAGCTTCAATCAAATGGGTATCACTCTGGTATCACGCTGCAGACACCTCGCTACAACAAGTTGATATATTTTTTTTCCAAAATTTCCCAGCCGAAGGAGAAGATTCAATGATAATGTCTTGTTTTGTTGATCGATATAACGAGGATGGGACGCTTAACACCCTCCTCTATGAAAGGCATGGATAATGGCTCCTTACCTTGGATTATTTTCGATTTGAAATCCCTAAGATACTTAATACTATGGAAAGAGAAAGACCAAACTACATTAGCGAGGTTACCATTGGTCAGGATGGCCTTAAAGAAATACGTTAGAAGGGGTCTAGTTATGAGTAGTTTGCCCTGCGTGTCAACAAGTCAAAATAATTGGAACCATACGAACAATTATTCTTATTCCCCAACTCATACCTTGAGCTTAGGGGGATAAGGTAATTTCAAGTAGTTAAATGCTCGAAGACTTATCGAAAGCTAATAATAACTTAGAAATTTTGTTTTCGACGCGTATGAGGTTACAATTATCGGATGAATAACGAGTACTTTCTTTTTTTATTCAAGTAATGCGGCATGTTGCTAATTACTTATGGAAAAATAATGAGCAGTACATAGTAGCTAGTCTTAAGAAGGGGTATATGCGTGTCTAGTCAAATGACGAACAACGAGGGTAGAATGATTATACGTGCCAATAGTGGCTTTGGAATAATGGGAGGTAAAGCGTGATCCAAATTAAGTGCTTTAGGTCAAACTTATTAGTTATAAGTGGACCTAAAATTTCTACCATGTCACTTTAAGACGTAAGGTAAAACATAGGAAATTAAATCCAAAACCATTACTTGGTAATATTTTGGTGTCGGGCCTCGGTCAATTTATTTTATGAAACAATATACTCATTTTTTGGTACATGACTACTTGTCTTACGTTGAGAATGGATCCACAAGTTGTTGCAGCATTGGCTCAAATCGCTTCAGCAATACAATTAATCACTAGCCCAAAATGATAACCAAAATCTCAACAACTTAACCCTTACCGTTGCTATGTCAAATGTGGTTACGTAAAATCAAACACCTTCTTATAATAGTAAAGGATGTGTTGGAGAACGAGCTTCATGAACTTGACAAAGTTTTCACCTCGCCACAATGTGCTGACAAACTTCTCATCGATAATATAGCGTCTATGTATCTCATAGAGGATGCAGACTTAAGGTAGACTTATGGTGGACTTCAGTAAGGGACACATTTACTGAACTTGTAATCGTTCAAGAGGAAAATGGTATTGTGGTGGAGTTGTTGCCATCATGGGGTGATTTTAAGAGATAGATGAGAAAGAAATTTTTTCCACCGCACCTTAAGAAGAGGGAATGATCTGAATTTGAGATATTAGAACAGGGTGAACACATGGTCCAAGACTACGACATTGTGTTCATGGAGCTTGCTCGATGCAATCCTGATATGGTACCGAATAAGGAAGTGAAGGCTCAGAAGTTTTAGGAGCACTTAAGCTTAGAGATACAAAACAGGTTGTCTGGCGAGAACTGCACCTCACTTCAGGCTGTCTAAGACCGGGATTGCAACGTCAAAAGAGTTTTAGATAAGAAGGCATTAGGGAAAGGGAAAGAGGAAAGGGCTTCAGATCGATTAGGGCTAAGGTATGAAAAGAAAGGAAACTTTACCAAATCAGGGACCCAATCCCATGGGACCTATCACGAAAATGCCACACGTGTAAACTCTGGGAATGCAATGGAGTTTACCAAAGCTAAAAGTCGAGAAAGATGAGGGAGAGGAGGTATTTCGACAAATTCTGTGACAAGAATTACCCTGGTAATGATTGTGAGAGAAATCTAGTTAATCATTGCAAGAAGCCTGAACATGGACCTTATGAGTGCTTTACTAACCCTGCCAGTCTTAACTTCAAGGGAATAGAAACAAACAGATAAATAGATCAGTTAGCGTGGCTAGCGTGGCCTAGTCTCAACGTTATCATAACTACAAGGGACAAACCCCTTAGGGGTCTAGCTTCAGTAGGGAAAATAATAACCACACTAATACAACAACGGGAGGAAATAAGACCACCTGAGCAGTGAACTCGGTGCGGAATTATTGGAATCAAGGAGTTTAGTCGACTAGAAAGATATGTTCAATGAATTAAAAGGAAGCAGATGACGCAGGGAACATAGTAACAAGTGTTTTCCCCCTAAAACTCTGCAAGCATACGTATTATTAGATTCAGGTGCTACCAAATCTTTTGTGTCCCCTATGTTTGCCCAAAATTTGAGACATGTAACTAGTAACATAGGATATAGCCTTGCCCTTAGAAAACTTTGTGCCTTGTTCTGAGAAGTACATTGATGTACCGATTTCCATTGGAGAGGGAAGGTTTAATTCCGATGTGAAAGAGTTTCCTTTATCTGAATTTGACATGATATTGGGTATGAATTGGTTGAAGAAGCATCGAGTTAAGATAGATTGTTGGCTACATAAGATTTCATTAAAGGGGCCGAAAGGGGTTTATATATCTTATAAGGGTCAACAATAAGATAGTCTCGGTGCTTACTTTAGCTAAATTCATTCAGAAGGGAAATCCATTATTCTCATGCCATGTGGAAGATGTGCTAGCTGAACATGGGGAGATAAGAGACATACCTTTTGTTAATGGGTACGAAGATGTATTTCCGCGGGAGCTTCATGGGCTACCTCAAGTGAGAAAGGTAGAGTTCAAGATTGAGGTGAAACCCAGTGAGGCCCCTATCTCCAAGGCACCTTACATGGTGGTACCAGTTTTTTCTTTGCCGAATGAAGTGGATGAATATGAGGTCTACACTGATGCTTCTAAGAATGGATTAGGTTGTGTACACATGCAGGACCGAAAGGTAATTAAGTATGCTTTCCGTCAGCTAAAAGCATACAAGGAAAATTACCCCACTCACGATTTGGAATTAGGAGGTTTGAGGTTTACTCTCAAAATTTGGAGACATTACTTATGTGGGGTTCAATTCAATGTCTATTCTGACCATAAGAGTCTAAAATATATCTTCACTCGATAAGAGCTAAACATGTGCCAGAGGAGGCGGCTAAATTTGATCAAGTATTATGATATGAAGATCCAGTACCACGAAGGAAAGACGAATGTGGTGGCAGAAGCCCTTCGTCAGAAATCATTGCATACACTTAAAGCTTTAGCGCAAAAGAACCAACTACTAAATTAATTTCAAGAGATGGACATTATTCTCACAAAATCAGGTGGACAATTATGTGCCTTGACCCTCCAAACAGACTTATATGATGAGATAAAAGAAAGGCAAAAAGGGGATTCATTACTCGAGAAAGAATTTATTAAGATCGACTCGAGAAGAGAACTTGATATATACACATGGATGGAAGTCTGCGTTTTGAAGGCAGGTGGTGTGAACCTGACCACCCGGGGCTCAAAAAGAGGATAATGTGGGAAGCTCATAATACACCCTTTTCAATACACCCCAGAGAAGGAAAAATGTATAAGGATCTTAAGCAGAACTTTTGGTTGCTGAATATGAAGAGAGATATTGTTGACCTTGTCGCGAGATGTCTGATATGTCAAAAGGTTAAGATTGACCACAAAAGAGCCCAAAGCGAGATACAATCGTTAGAGGTTCCTAAGTGGAAGTGGGACTCAATCTCAATGGACTTCATTACAGGGATGCCGCGATCTCGAACCGGTAATGACATGCTCTGGGTGATTGTTGAGCGCCTCACTAAAACTGCGAACTTCATTCCTATGAAGAGTACATGAAAAAAAAGACAACTAGCAGCCGCGTACAAAAGGGATGTGGTAAGACTTCACGGGGTCCCCCATGATATCGTTTCCTACTGAGACGCTAAATTTACATCAAGATTTGGGAATAAGTTGCAGAAGGTTGTGGGGTCCACCTTAAATATGAGCATCGCCATTCATCCAACAACTAATGGTCAAACTAAACGAACGATACAAAATTTGGAAGACATGTTGAGGGCTTCTGCCCTGGATTTTGAAGGGTCTTGGGAGGAAAGCCTAGACCTTATATTTAGCCATATGAGATATTGGAAAGGGTTGATGAGGTGGCTCATCGGCTTGCCTCACCCTCTTATTTGAACTAGGTGCATGATGTTTTCCATGTGTCCAAACTTAGGAGGTATCTACGTGACACCACACACATACTTCAACCTGAGGTTATACAATTCAATGACTCCTTATCCTATGAAGAAAGACCAGTTAATATCCTAGACAACAAAGTTCGCAAGACGAGGAAGGGTGAGACTAAGTTGGTCAAGGTCCTTTAGACCAATCACGACGCTGAAGAAGCCACTTGGGAGGCTGAGGATGCCATAAAGGCTAAATATCCAGAATTGTTTCGAGAGGTTAGTACTTTGAGTCACGTGCACGTGACTCCTTCAAATGAGGGAAAATGAAATCTATGTCCTGAGTAATATTGAACCATATGTTTAGTATTTAACTAAGAAGATGCTTTTGTGATAATTACCCTTATAAGTGTTTGATTCATTTGTTCCATTAACTGATTGATTAAGTGTTCGATTTTGGTATTTCTGTAAGTGATTGCACTTACGCTTCGTGGCGAAGCTCCTTTTAAGGGGGAAAGATTGTAATAACCCATATATTTGAAAGTAATTTGTTTTAATTACTCCTGTTGTTTGTCGTCTGCTCAGTAATTAGTAATTTATTGACTGTGACTTTGTGTTGTCACTGCAGGTGTGTAAGTGACAGTTTACTTTTTCATGGGATGAAAGGGGCGAGACGCATCAAACTATGAACAAACTCTCTTAATACTTCTATCGATGTTTTGAGTAAATATATATATTATCTTACTGAAATAACCTAAGGAATATGAGAGAAAAAAATAGAGTGTATACTAATTTAAGTGATTTTGGTATTTAAATCAATTAGAGTTGACAGTAGCCGACACTATCTCTATTATATAAGGGAAGAGGTGGGGTGGAAGCCAAAAATAAAATAAAAGAAAAAAATCTTAAATGCTTTATTAATTAGATGCTTAATCACTTTACTAATTACTTTTTAAACCTTTGCACACATCGCGTGCATATAAGACTAGTAGTTAATAGAGAGTAACTCCACCTTCTTTCTCTTCAAATTCCACAATCACTCAATTGCCAGTAACGTTTCTCACCCTTCTTGCCTCTCCCTCTCCCTCATTTCGTTCTTTATTCCCCTTTCCCTGCTTGCTTCACCATCACCCTCCACTGTCGTCTCTTTAGCTAGCAGCGCACCACTAGTCGTCTGTAACGCAACTTGCAACAGCAACCAGTGAGTCTCTGTCGACCTCTTGCGCTCGGTGTTGCGGTGCGGGCTAACAAGTAGTCGTTGATCTCCTATGATTTCTCGTTATTCATATCCAATTCAATTGTGTATGTAAGTATGTGGCGTTGTGCTAGACATATTGTACTATGATCATTGTCAGATTACGACTAAGTGCTAAGAGAAGTCTTGGTGGTGAAAACATCAATGTAATCACAGTAATGTAATCACACTAGTTAGACTTACACCATTGATTGCTTTCGCTGAAAACTCAGAGCTAGTAAAATGAAATTAGTTGGTTATGAGTCCATGAAAACACAAAGTTACTTGTGGGTTAGACGTTTTGTTTGATTGTATGCTCATGTATGAGTTAATTTAGACAACATTGCTAAAAGGTTAGTGTTAAATAATATTAACTTAGACTTTCCCTATTTGTAGAGCCCGAGTTCGTAGAAGAGGATTTTTAACTTCTCGCTTATGGTTCATGTTGAGGTAAGGGAATTTACCCTTGCGACGGTTTACGTTAATGGTGTGATGTAAGTTTTCCTACTACTCCCTCTCTATGCTGAAATAGAATGGTACTACGTATAGTAGTTGCAGAGTATATTAAAATAAAATGACGTTTCAAATTAAACAACTTAAGTTTCAAATGATTTATTTGGTGAAGCAAGTTTTACTGACTAGAGGATATTTAAGGAAAAAAAAGCCTATTAATAGTGTACGGGGTGGTCTGATCCCCACCTTAGCCATTAGATGCTCCTATCAGGGCGATCCTGGTATGGAGGTGTGCACATATAAGTCTATGGTCGAAAAGTTCCCTCTAGATAGAGTTGCCCATTTTGGGTGGAGGAAAAACAAAGGTACTTTTTAGCATGGAAACCAAACAATGTTTTTCAAAACAATGTAAAAAAAAAAACAAATGGATTTTAAAAGCAATTTGTTTTAATTACTCCCGTTGTTTGTCGTCTACTCAGTAATTAGTAGTTTATTGGTTGTGACTTTGTGTTGTCACTGCAGGCGTGTAAGTGACCGTTTACTTGTTTTCATGGGATAAAAGGGGCAAGACGCATCGAACTATGAACAAGCTCTCTTGAATACTCTTATCGATGTTTTGAGCTATGGGGATGTAAACCCGCATTTGAATGTGATCCACTAGAATTTAATCAAGTTATGCATGAAATGAATTAGAGTAATTAAAACCTTGCTTCGCTCTCGGTTCCAACGGCCGAGAGTGGCAGTGGTGTCACAATTATCAGCCGAAAGTTTTGAGACTTTTCTTTTATATGTATATTTTTTTAAAGAAGGTCTTTCCATCTCTAGGGCTGGTAGTTGGGGCATTACAATGTCTTATCGGGCGTTAAGTTTAGATCCCTTATTTGTGATTACCGAGGGACTAATCCTTAAACGATTGCAATCCCCTTCAGCATATCTCTACCCAAGGCCTTAGTAAAACAAGCCACTAGATTATATGTAGTCTACACATAGTCAATGGTGATAAAACTATCCTGTTGGAGTTTTTATTAAGTATGTGAGTAAAAAACTCTTAGTTGCTTCAAAAGAACGCTAAAGGTTAGTAGTTCCACATAGGAAGAGTAAAAGGTATGTAATGGGTTTATTAATATTATTCTTCTTACTACCTATTGAGTTGGTTACTTGAGAAGTGTTTTGTTTCCACTTTCTGTTAGTGGGTTATTTCCATCCTCCCACTACTGTCGTTCCACTTTCCCAAAAATAGCCATAATTCGTTTCCACTTCTTCTTCCCAGTCCCTATATATACATGGGTTCTGGTATTGTTTTGAGACACAGAAATTTTCCTCCTCTCTTATACATTATCTCTTTCTGGGCAATATTAAGAACGCTCTCAGACTCTCTCTCTCTGTACTTCACCGGCGAGTCAGTGTCATGTCAACCCAGAAGGTTGGTTTGCCACGAGTCCGTGTGTTCGTAACGGGGCAATTTTAACTTTAGGGCAGTGATAATATCACGCCACGATAATTCAATCGAGATAAGTTTGTTCTAATTATAATCTTCTAATCATATTTTCTAACATTCTAAAGTTGAAATTTCACTACTGATTTCATGATCATGTGGATTTAGATTTCTAATTTCGCTGGACATTATATAAATGTAAGAGATCAAATTCTGGAAAATTTCAGTGTTTTGTGCCATGATTGATTTCTGAATTTTGTGAATCAGTGTTTGTTAATATTGATGTGTGGACATGTGTTTTACAATTTGATATTGTATAACGACCTCCAAACAATCAATCGTAGATTTGGAATATTATTGGTGCTTCATACAAACTCTTTGTTCAAGTGCCTGTACATTTGTCTCCACCAGAGTTTGAAAATATAAGTTCTCAATACTTGTGCCTATAATAGTTAGAAGGTGGGCATAGCAGATGGACTTCATGAAATGTGTGTAAGGATGAGTAAAATGCTCTTAATAAGTTCAGAGCCTTGAAAAGGTGGTTTGAAATAGTACAAGCTTGATGAACTTACCTATGTGAATGTGGGGGGTTACGCCCAATCACCTATGAGATCCATAAGGCTTAGGATCTCTAGAGCATTCATGAAAATCCAGGCATTGTGGGGCATGTATATAATATTACCGCGAGAACGTTTCTTATTTTGAAAAAGGTTTAGTGCGCAAGTATTGATTATCAAGTTCGTAGAAGGTTCAAAGAGAAATCTACCTAATACGACAATATGACATACTTGTATGCATTGGGTATCAATTCAAGTCTCTAAGACATTGATGCTTACAAAATTGAGTATCTATTGCCCATATCTTCTTTTGCTAGCCTTTTTCTTTCTGTTTCTTCTTTTGAATCTTGTGGGGGATTGTTGGAGTTTTTATTAAGTATGTGAGTAAAACTCTTAGTTGCTTCAATAGAACGTGAAAGGTTAGTACTTCAATATAGGAAGAGTAAAAGGTATGTAATGGGTTTATTAATATTATTCTTCCTACTACCTATTGAGTTGGTTACTTGAGAAGTGGTTTGTTTCCACTTCCTGTTAGTGGGCGATTTCGACCTTCCCACTACTGTCGTTCCACTTCCCCAAATATTTCCATAATTTGTTTCCACTTCTTCCTAGTCCCTATATGTACATGGGTTCTGGTATTGTTTTGAGACACAGAAATTTTCCTCCTCTCATATACATTTCTCTTTCCGGGCAATATTATGAACGCTCTCAAACTGTCTCTCTGTAATTCACCAGCGAGTCAGTGTCGTGTTAACCCTGGAGGTTGGCTAACCACAAGTCCGTGTGTTCTTAGCAGGCAATTTTAACTTTAGGGCAGTTATAATATCACGCCACGACAATTCAATCAAGATAAGTTTGTTCGAATTCTAATCTTCTAATCATATTTTCTAATATTTATATTTTCTAACATATCCTTGATAAGTCCATGGATGTAATTGTGCCTCACACCAATGTGCCTTGACTTACCATTATAAATTTGACAATAAGCCCTTGCCAAAGCTGCATCATTATCACAATATATCGATATGGACGATCACGATTTTGGCAACAAAGGAATCTTAATCATGAGACTCTTTAACCACCCTTTCTCTTTACTACTCGAGGACAGAGCAATGTACTCCGAAGTCATGGAGGAGTTCGCAATGCAAGTTTGCATCTTGGATGCCCAAGAAATAGCACCTCCCCCCAGCAGAACTATGAATCCGCTTGTGGACGAATGACCCTCTCTATTAGAGATCCAACTTGCATCTGAATACCCTTATAATACCGAAGGATATCCACTGTATGATAAATTATAATCCTTGGTTTTCCCCAAATACCTTAAGGTACGACGAATAGCTTGCCAATTTTTAATACTAGGATTACTAGTATATCTACTTCGTTTTCCTATGCGATATTAGGCCTACTACTCGTCATAACATACATCTACAACCTATGACCCTTGCGTACTCAAGTTGGGACACCGCACTACCATTATTAGGCATTAACTTTTCATTTGGGGTCATAGGAGTTGAAACAAAAGAGCAAACACTAACATTAAACTTTTTAATCACTTTTTCAATGTAGTCTTTTTGAGATAAAATCAATTTTCCATTGCTTCTTTTAATTCTTATGCCAAGAATGACATCCGCTTTTCCTAAATCTTTGATGGAGAACTTTGAAGATAAGAAAGTTTTTTTTCCACTCAACTTGTGACAAATCAGTCCCAAAAATCAACATGTCATCTACATATAGACAATTCATTACACCATGACCGATGTCGTCAATTTTTTTTATATACGCACTTGCACGCATTATTCAACTTAAATCTGTTATACAATACAACATCATTAAAATTTTGATGCCATTTCTTAGGTGCTTGCTATAGCCATACACAAATTTGATTAACTTGCAAACTTACTATGTTGACCTTTCACGACAAATGCTTCCGGTTGTCTCATGTAAACGTCCTTATGTAGCTCTCTATTTAAAAATGCAGTCTTAACATCCATTTGAAAGCTCTGAAGATTGTGTATAGCCGCAACATCGATCAATGATCTTATAGAGGAGATTCTAGCAACGGGTGCATTTGTATCAAAGTAATTGATACCCAACTTTAGAGAAAAATCTTAAGCCACTAACTGGGCTATCAACCTGTCAATAGTTCCATCGATTTTCATTTTCTTCTTGAAAATCCATTTTTACCCATTCAGTTTACATTTAGGAGGTAAGTCCGCTAAGACCCATGTGTTATTCCCCATGATGAGATCCATCTCATCATAGTAGCTTTCTTCCAAAAAGGAGCATCTTGATATCTCATGGCCTCATCAAACGTTAAAGGATCACCTTCCACATTAAACGCACATATAAACTTGATATCATATATTTATATAGAGTTTTTCCCTTTATTTATGAGATAAATTGTGCGTCATTGGTGCTCTTCGGAGCTACTTTATACTAATAATCGTATATGGTCGTGGTTTACTGTTTTTGTGTCGAATTACAGGATTTAGGGGAGCTTTCTCCTTATTTCCGAGTTCTTTGGAAGCAACCATGGCTTTACGACTTGTTATGAGGCACGTAGAACCCATCAAGAGCATTATAGACGATTTACGAGGTCCCGAGACCTCTAAAGCGTGAAGATTGAGTGCCAAAAGCCTATGGAGTTGTCCTGTGTTCGGATTCGGCAGAATATGGCCCGATCGGGCGAAGATTTATGACATCGGGTGTTAGGGTTGCGGGCCCGATCGGGCAGCCCTTGCCCGACCCGATCGGGTGAGAAACCTAAGTTGTTTGTTGCGTGATTTATGAAGAAAGAAAGTTGGGGTGGACTTTTAGCCCAACCCGATGCAATCAGGTGCCAACCACCCGATCGGGAAGGCCCACTGACTTCTTGTTTGCTGCTACTGCGTACGCGAAAGAAAAGTGGAGCTGGGCTCCTTTGTACGTGCGGCCTGATCGGGTAGTGATGGCCCGATCAGGTAGGCCCAGCTCCCCCCTATTTGGCTGCTGCTGTGTGTAAAGTGGGAGATTTATCAAGTTTTATTTTTTTTGTACCAACCCGATGCCATAGGGCAATGGTTGCCCGATCGGGTTGCAAGCACGTGGACCCGAAATTCTATCTTTTATTTCCGATTTAATTAGACTTGAGGGGCTATTATAAATAGCTAAACTCTTTTATTTTAGATCTATCTTTATTCATGTTATTTTCCATCTTTCATTAGTTTAGTTTTAAGAGCTTTTCATTAGTTTAAACACTTAGATTAGTTTCGAAGGTGATTGAACATTGGATTATTTTCAATAAAAGTTTCTGCTTTCCGTCATTCGGTATTGTTTTTCTCTCTTAATCTCGTTAGTTATTTCTTAGTTGCTTAGCTTGTTTATTGAATTGTTTCATGATGCATAGATTAGGGTTTCATATTAATTTTATTATTGTTGATTCAATTATGTCTGACTAGTCTATTTCTAGGGATTTATGGTGGAAAACCATATTTATACCATGAATTACTTTTGAATTGCCATTACTTTGTAGGGCTTGATTAGATTGGTTTTCGTGTGATTTGTTCTTAACGAATAATTAATATTATTGCGCAGTTTCATTGATTGCTTGAGGTTAACAATTGTTTGCACAGATTCGTCTTACTTTTAGAGGCCTAGTACACATCAGTAATTCTGATTATGTTAGTGAATATGCGGCATATGTTGAATTATGAGCATTGAGTCTTAACCATAGCTTAACACCTTCTCTAATCTATCAATTCTTGACCTAGGTTCTGATAGTTTTTTGATCCTTTTGATTGGTATAAGCATGGTGGACCAAACTAATACCGTAGATCTTTGATTCATAGTTTAATTCCCTTCTTTATATTGCTTTCTTTAGTTTAAATAGTAGTTCAACTGATTTCTATCTAACTTGTCTGAAGTAGCTATTTGGCTAAATAATGACTTAGAAACTTTGTCTCTCTGTGCATTCGACCCTACTTCCCTTAACTATCATTGTTAGAGGACTTAGGATTTATCTTTGATTAGGTGATACGAATTTAGCCTGTCAAAACTTAGTCAAAATAGAACTTCTAGATCCCGAAACTAAGTATACATGTTAGTCCGGCCAAACGATTTCTCTTTCCTAGCCCTTTTACCTTTCCTATGGGGTGACAACGTCGATCCTACATTCTCATCTAGAGTTTGTTCATCTACATCTTTGATAAGTGGGTTTTAGACTCACTAATTAGGAGTAATTCTAGGTCATTTAGTTGCATTTTAGGCCATGTAGCTTCCTTTTCTTTCCCTTTTGCATCTTTTTTCATGTTTTCATGTTTTGCTTTAGTTTTAGTGCATTTGCATTTGCATCTAAGTCGGTTGCATTTAGCTCATTGCATAATCATTTACATCCCCCCCTTCCCTTATCTAACCTTCTCTTAAGTGTTGCTTTCTTAGGCGCGAATAAATGGGACAAGAATAGGGAGCGGTCGCTCCATTTACTAAGGAGCGACCGCTCCATAGTCCAAGAATTGAAGCAGAGAAGCATTGGATATGGAGCGGGGCTGGAACGGTCGCTCCATTTTTTGGAGCGGGTCGCTCCATTGCTGTTTCGGTCGGTTTCGGTCATTTTCGGTCGATTTTGGTTTTTTTTTTATTTTTTCAGACGGTTTCGGCTTGGTGTTTTATGGTTTTTGCCCTTAGTACTTTGGGGGTATTTGAACCCAATTTTGTAATAATTGAAAGACTTAGCTTATTTTCATAATATTAGTTAGTTTTAATTAGAGAGAGTTTTAGCGAGAGAAGTAGAATTAAGTGACAGAAAGTAGATTTAGAAGTTCAACAATGGAGTTTTGAAGCTATTTTCAATGGAATATTATCTTTGAATCATCATCAATTTGAGTATTTCATCTTCCTTTACTCTTTATTTGTTGTAATACTTTATTTATTTTGATTTAGCATTGATTAGTAGTTATTAATTGCTTATTAGTTTGTTTCCATGTTTTCCACCATTGTTGAACCTCGAATAATGTTTCAAGATTTTTATTTTACTTCTTTTATGGCTTTAGCGTAGCTTCCTAACTATGAGAAGGGGATGACCCAGGCGATCACTAGTTGACCTCAAAAGCCAAGCTTGGGGGTTAGAGCTATGTGAAATTAGGTTGTCTAGCTTAAATTAATGCCATGTTTAATTGATTCATCACCTTTTAAACTTGATGTTGTATTTACGGTTTTAATGATGACAAATATTATTTTAGAATACATAATAAAATGTATATAAATTGTTTTTATATTTTATGGGTTTAATTAATAATTAGTTTAAGTTTAAGTTGTGGAGAAATGGTTAAGAGTTTAACCTATTAAAGTTATTTAAATTAATTATTGTATGCAAACAAATAGATATTTTATTTAACTTAGAATTTATTTAAGTTATTATATTTTTTAGATTTAGGTTTATTTCGTAGAATTAGAATTTATTTAGGATTTAATTTTATATTTATTCGTTCTTTATTTATTTTGTGACTTATGGCAATAATTAGTTTGATTATGACTTGTGGAGAAAAGGTTATGAGTTTAACCTAGTCAAGTTATTTTTGATTAATTATTAAACACTCGAATATTATACATATTAGTTTTTATTTGAATAATCCTAATGTTATGGAATATTAATCTACATAAAATTAATATCCATGATATTAGTAGTTTTAGTTTGTTAGTGTTGTACAGGATTGAACGAGTCAATTTAAGTGTGCAACAAACAAGCAACAAAACGTGTGCTATAAAAGAGGAAACATATTCAAATTTCCCAGCCACCTTGTTCCTGGAATCCGGGTAGTCAGTTACTCAGTTCCTATAATCTAGGAAATGAAGCAACAAACACATACTACGATTATGGAGGAAGTGCTAACTGAACTTGTAACAGCCTAGCAACAACATGTTGATTATAAGGAGCGTGTAACAACCAAGTCTTACTCAGTAACAAACTAATTTTGTTACTTGTTCCTGATATCTAGGAAGATCAAAACTGACAGTCAGTTCCCCAAATCTAGGAAGCCCAACAAACTTCCTAGTCTTCAGCTCAACAACTAACTAATTGCTGATTCGTTGGAAATTGTGGCTGCTGGCGGCGTAGACTGAGTAAGAAATAATCATGCACATAACGGCCACTTAGGGCCTGTTCTCTTCGGCTAATTCTAGCTGAACTGAACTGAACTTATTGGAGCTGAGCGAACTGAACTGAACTTATTAGAGCTAAACTGAACTGAACTAAACTGAACTGAACTTATTGGAGCTGAACTGAACTGAACTGAACTTATTGGAGCTGAACTGAACTGAACTGAACTTATTGGAGCTGAACTGAACTGAACTGAACTGAATTGAATTGAATTAAATTATAATAAGTATATGAATAATAATTATTATGAATATTAAATAATAAGTAATAATAACTCTAATTAATAATAATTAAATTTATAATTTATAATAATATCAAATGAATAATGATAATATTATTTTGATGTTATTATGATAGTTATAAATAAATAAATAATAATAATAAATTAATTTTAAAAATAATAATTACTGATAATAATAATAATAATAATAATAATAATAATAATAATAATAATAGTTAATAATGAGTAATTATAATTATTATTAATATATTAATACTTGATGATGATGATATAATATAATGTCTAAGAAGTAAATTAATAATATTACCATTATAATAATAATTAGCTTAAAACATGGGTTGATGTATGCTTCTAACCAAACCGCGATTTGTGGTGGGTTGGTCTATGATAGAAATACACCAAACCGCCAAAGTATATTTAATATACAACGTAACGACAATGTTGTATTTTAAATAGTACTGCAGTATTATTAGCAACTTTGTAATATTTTCATATCTTCTAACTTTTTGTAGCTTATTTGCATGATGTAATAGTGAATTTTATTCAGTAAAATAAAGCAACAATTGCAAATTAGAATACTCATATTGACATGAAATTTGGTTAAACCGTGCACCAACCCAAACTTTGCTGAGCCATAATAATAATAGTAATAATAATGAGTAAAGATATAATAAAAAATAATATATATAAATAATAATTATTATTATTATATAATAACAATAATAATAAGTTAAATAAATTAGACCAACAATAATAATATTAAACAAAATGGTTAAATAATGAATGGAGTTGAACTGAACTGAGCTGAATTTATTGGAGCTGAACTGAACTGAACTGAACTTATTGGAGCTGAACTGAACTGAACGGAACTTATTAGCAAGCTGAACTGAACTGAACTGAACTTATTAGAGCTGAACTGAACTGAAAATAAGTTGAACAGAACAGGCCCTTAATTGTCGGATAATGGGCTACATTCATGGACCCATAACCGCCTAGTGGAGCAAAATTAGGGCTGTTGTTATCTCTTATAAATAGAACAAGAAATCAGAATGAAGACTAAGACTTTCTAGACTTTCAAGTTCAAATCTTTAGAAAGTTTTCATTCTATTTACTTCTCTTCATAGCAAAAATATTGTATTCGTTTTTTTAGTGTTCGGTGAGAGAAATTACTAGTGAGAAACTTGTGTAATCAAGAGAAAGAGAAAGAGAAGACTTCGAGTGAAGTCAAGTGAGGAAGACTTCGAGTGAAATCGAGTGAGAACGTCACCTGTTCGGGGGGAACAAGGTGACTGGGGACGAGGTCATGTTCCTAGAGGGGAACAGAGTGAGAAGAGATATATAATAGGTTGTACTGAGTTGTAAATGCTATTATAAATAAGAGAAGGCAGGTTTCTTCCTAGAGAAGTTTGGAAGAATACCTTGTTAAAAGTATCTCTTTGTGTTCCTACTCTTTTAATTAGCTTATTCTCTTTTGTTTATTTAAGAGTTTTTCTATTCCGCAAAAGGTATTTAAAATCCCCTCAACTACAATTCACCCTCTCTCTTGTATTTGAATCTAATGCTCATACTAGACTAACACTTGATTTGGGAATCAAAAGTGAAGGATTGAGAAGTGAAGCTTTTGATTGACCTTGGGCTAGTCAATGGGCTGACTTCACCATGAGAATATGTGATTGAGTTCTAGGACCTTTGATTGAGTCACTACGGTTTATGGAAATACCTAATTGGTGAATGTACCATGAGAATAGGTGAAGTCGTTCAATTAGGTCCTCCTAATTAGCTCGAGAGAGTAGTGAGGAAACATTTGAGTGAATTAGTCCCTCAATTGACCCTAAAGAATCCCCTTGGCTTGACTAATAGGTTAGCTAGGAATTCCCCTATCCCTAATGTTTTCTTATTATAGTTTAATCTGATCATTTGGTTTATTGTTAGCTAATTGGTTCACTACTTCTTAGTTAATCATTAATCTCAAAAATCCCCAAAAATAAGCTTAGCTCGCTTAATCGATTTCAAGCTTTGACTAATCTTTGTTTCCCCGTGGATTCGACCCTTTCTTGCCCTATATTAGGCTAAGTTAGGTTGTTAATTTGGTTACGTCCAATGGCCGTGTCAAATTTTCGCCATTGCCGGAGAAGCAATGGATTACATTGATTTGGATGTCGATTTTCGAGTCTAAGGCACCCCTTGTTTTTGCTAACCCTTGCTTAGATATAGATTTTTAAGCAGGTGTATCTTGGGCACATATTCAAAGAACGACAAGTTTCTCGATTCCTCAATTCAAGAATGAGTCATTTTGGAGGTATTTCACTATGGAGCAAGATACTTTTCCAATCAACTATAGTTGTGAGCTATGGGAGATTTGTGAGGTAACCTATGTCGGTTCGAATGATTTCACTCGATGCATGGTTGAGGTTTTGCATCATTGAGAATTTCAAGATCTTTCCTTGAATGAAGCTTAGGATATTATTTTTGGCTAGTTCAAGACACGTATGAGTGGTACATGGGCACAAATCTTGGGCAAGTTCAATATGGACGAAGAAATACTCATCCCCTTTATCATAGCTGTGATGAAATTCATTCTATCCATTATGATTCTCCTCTAATGATTGCATTAATCACAATGATGTCTCTTTTGCTTGCAATTCAATTTCTCACATGCCAAGTCATGATACTCCCCTCACCATTCCTAGTTACAATGATGTGCATTGTCATTTGCTTAACGTTAGGACTTACAATGATTCTTCTCCCCTTGTTGAAGTACAAAGCTCTTCTCTACTTGATTCTAAAAGCCAAGATTGCATGATTTTATTCCTCAAATGCTTGCCGAATATGATAAGCTTATTGAGTTTGGTTTGGGGGCTCAAGTATTATGAGAGGGAGAGAGCAATATTGTGAGTTATTTGATCAAATTGAAGTTGGTGAAGAGGCATTTCTTTTTAATCTAGGTAAAAGGAAGATGCCCTAGAATGGTCTCAAGGATGTAATAATGAGTTTGAAGAGTCCAATAGAGATGAAAAGCAAACAGAGGTTGAAAATTATGTTTGAATCTAGGTCTTTGATTGAGGTGATGGTGATTGTTCCTATAAGAGAAGTGAAAATGTATCTAGGGAGAATCGTGTGCCTTGTTCTTGGATTTTGGTAGTGGTGATGAGGATAAATCGAACTAGGTTGGAATAATCCGATTCCTGGGGAGAAAGGTGAGGATTGTGAAGACATTTGTAGATCCGCCAGTTTCACCCCCTCCTTCCCCGATTGACTCCAATGTTCACTTTTCTTCCATTCCACCTCAATCATTCGTGACCATGATTCCGCTTGTGAAGAAGCCTTTGCTTTGGTTGAAAATGTTAATGATGACAATGAGAGAAATACACTAGTAGAATAAATGCTATTTGAGGCGTCAAAAATGGCCTATTTGAGACGTTTTTAACATAAAAGCAAATAAGGGGCCGCAAATAGAAGCCCCTATTTAAGCGTTTTAAAACGCCTCAATAGGACCTCATTGAAAGCATGCTAATAGGGCCTCATTTACAAAAAAAATGCCTCCAAATAGAGCCTCATTCAATTTAAATGCTACATATTCTTACATCATATACAAGGTGAACAAACTATTGATCATATAGCAAAACTTTAATATTACTCATATCATAGTAAAAAGAATATTACATGATCTTACTTAAGTACAATAGTAAGATCAACAACATCAAAAGTACATGAATTCGAATATAAATTCTTAGTCAAACAAATTTAAGAATGAAAAATAACCAATTATAACTCTTTCCTTCGATTTCTTGTTGAACTTCTAGCTAGACATACTTAGAGAGGCAGAAGGGTAAAAGGAGCCAAATGACCCATTTATTCTTCAGTAGCACCCTTTAGCAATCCTCTTCATACCTCCATAAACATCACCTTCAACAACAATATAATACTTTAAGAAAAATGCAACAGCAAGAACAACCCACTCCAAAAAAACATCACAAGCACAAAGTCCACCCCCCAATATCAAGATCATAACACCACTACTCTCTGGACCGAATATTAACTAAGCAAGAAGCCAAAACCACATGGGATAAAGCATGAACTGACTACCTTAAAGCATAATCTAAATAAGGTACCTGCACTACCAATGTCACTGGCGTCCACTACATAAACCTGACACAAGAAAAGACATTCAAAGATACTTTTTGGGGTACTCTCTTCCATCCAAATGTACCCATATTACAACTTGTCCTCTCTTCGGTACGAGGGCCATCATAATCATTAACTATTAGCACCCTGTTTTCGCCACATTCATGTTGCTTAGCAAATAAGTAATCATCATCTCACAACTTATTAGTGTGTTCTTGATTTGGGAAAGTTTGGCAAACTCAACTTGTAAGGACAAACTCCAGTGCCATAATGGATGAATGCAGCCTCTTACTCTGCGAAAGTCGTGTACATATCTAACTCTTGAAAGTCCAGAATGGACAACAGGGAATTGATCAGGGAAACGTATATTAATCCCCATTTGTTTTTTACTTAAAATAATCCAACCTTAAGAGACAATATGAGATAATGAATCCTTTAAAGAGTAGCCTTACCTTTTTTAGATGATGAGGCGGCAACATAGCATAGGTTTCATTTTTTTGAATTTAGCCACAGTAGGAGGCTGCCCCGAAAAGCCCAACCAGTACTAGAAGGGTAGATAGGCTATTGGCTTGTAGTGCTTCCTTGAGAGGAGAATCATGAACTTGCGACTCTGGTCCTAAGTGTAACTATCTTCTCTAATATTCTATTCTGAAACATACAGAAATGAGAAATCAAGGGTAGCTTCCCTTGGAGCCTTATTGTTGTTGACATAGTGATACAGTCAAGGTTCAATATGAATGGTGCGTTCATAAGAACTGCTGAGAAAAGAACCTAGTAGATAATTGATATGAATAATAAAAGTAAGTTAATTCTAGCTAGGAATTAAGGAAGTGGCTTCTTTCAAAAACTTGTGCAGCTATAGAAGACTACTTATGTTAAGCTTGCTTACTTTCCTTAGCTTGTCGATCTTTGACGAATATAGCTTGGACCTTCTCCCTTCCAATAATCCATTTCTCAGAAGTAGAACTCCAGAGCCCTAGGCTCAATGCTTTACTTCTTACAAAATGGGACCACCTCCTGCAAACTCAACAGTTTCAGACAGTGAGTCAAACAGAAGCATTTAAGCACCATCATCTGATAGATAACAACTTACCTTTTCAACTGGATAATCAAACAATGTTCGTAGTAATGATGGGTGGCGTTTTAA